>JAPTHN010000105.1:517500-714298 GCA_026936325.1 Platynereis dumerilii | reverse complement strand
TTTCTTGAATACTTCCTCCAAATGAGTTTCAACAGAGGGCATCACTGCGTCCGACAGATGAGGAGTGCACTTCTGCAGAAACGTGATGAAAGCATGAGAAGTATAACCACCTCTTGAGCGCATTGTGCAAAACGGATCTGCTCCTTCTCTGATGAGGAATGTCAGTAAGCCCACAAAATCTGAATTCCACTCTTTGCTGATATCACGTTATCAGTGTATTCAAATAAGATCCTATAAGAGAATAGATCAAATAAATGATTAGTTGCAATAGAGTGAACCAACAGATCTTATGTACAATATCTAAGACGAAAGAAAAGTAAGTAAATATATGAAGGGGACTACATGAAGATATAAAATATCAAGTATCCAGTAAGAAAATGAATTTTGAAACAGTACACTGCACGCTATCAGATTATGCAATTACACTTTTATTGCAGAGAGTAGCGTTGTCCGTATGTCCGTCTGGCCGTCCGTCTGTTCTCTTCAGGTTTTTAAATATAATTGTGTTGAGTGTTGAAATTTATGAAAAACGAAAATACAGATACATCCAATCTTTGGATATATGAATTCAATTCACAGAAATGGGGTTCTATAACATGACTAGTAAAATCTTGAATAACCATACAGTGGCCTGAAGTGATTTGTCTCAGCTAATCTGTCTGATTGGTTATCATTAAATTTTCATGCAAGCATCTAAATAAAAGTGGGCTGTCATCAATTTATTATTTTAATATACATCACTGAGAATAGATTTAAGCCGTGAAGTCACAACTGCGGGGTTCAAGATTTCTTTTGAATACTTCTAAATGGTAAGGCGTTATGAATCAGAAATAAGATCATTAAGCATAATTGTTTATATATAATTAACCACTTATATTTTCAAGAAAAATATGGTAATTGAGATATACTTAGGGAAATTTGAATAAACAGGACTCAAAATTAACTGAAATGAGGCAACTTAAAAAGTATATAGGTTTTTGGCTATTTTGAGCAATTTGTATCTTTGAATGATTGTAATATCTCGTGACATAAGAAATATAATTATGCATAAAGGTCATGTAATGCATTCTCGTGTTTTTCAATGTTCCTCATGTGTGTGCATGCAAGAGCTTGGAATGACTTTGGAAATGAGATGGTCAGGAACCGCATTTTTAACATTTTTTGTGCATTTTAAACTGGCTCTATTAACATTAAAAAAAAAGCATTCAGTTACATAATAGCCAGAAAAGTTCATTCTAAATATGTTATACTAAGATTTTGGTATGAGAGACCAAAACTCCAGCAAAAACGTAGAAAATCAAACATTTTTTCAGTACTTTGGTTTGTATGCAAAATTCATAAGAAGGAACCTCCAAATGATTGGTGTAATTTAAAGAGTTATATTTAAGACAACTTATTGCAAAATTTCAAATAGCTAACTAAATTTTTGTCACAATTTTGGTTAATTTTCTGTAATCCGTTTTTGTTAGTGCATTTTAGACCCCAAAAGGCAAATCTAGGTATATAACACATTATATGGCAAAATTTGAATAACCATAAGTAAAGCCGTTTCTGAGTTGTGCTCCAGAAACCAAAAATTGTAATTTTTTTACATTTCAGTAATTATGAAAGGAGTATTAACAGTCAAGAAAATTACCGTCAGGGCCAGGACTTAGTGTTGTGCCAATATGAGAAGTTAACGTGCTATACGTTTAGCGTAATGACCCAGAAACAAAATAAAAAAGGGAAACCCGTGTTAGGGTGAGGATTTTGCCCCTCAAAAAAGAAAAAAATTAAGGAAGCCCCTGTACCGTTTCTTGGTGTTGTGGATTGAACCAAAGGACACATTTGAGAAATTTCATGAGTATTGATAAACATTTACCTTGATCACAGTGCAGTAGAAGTTTCCTTGCGTTTTGTAAAAACGGAAATCACGGCATTGTATGACTTTGTCAATATACATTTAACAACACGGCTCGCTTAGACCTACATTTTAAATACCAATTTCAATTTTTTTGGATAATTTTATGCACTTTGTCAATGTTTTATTTTACTGGTTTTGGTGAATTTCCTTCTTGCCAATCAGATGTATGCAATAGGGTGTCCCAGAAAAAAAACCATGTCGTAATTTTTGATGGGGCACCCCCTTTCTTTAATATATAGCTGCATTGTGCTCAAGGTAAGCATCTTCTAATTTCCATGAAACTTTCCATATTTGATATGTTGACCAAAACAGAGTACAAAAAATAGGTACAACTTGATCTGACTACGTTGGGGCACCAGTCACACCCTAGTCTGTGTGGCCGACGCACAACCCCATGCCCAGTAGCGGATCCAGGGGGGGGTTTTAGGGGGTTCGTTTGGCCTCTACATTTTAATGTAAAAAAAAAAAAATCCGGATATTTTTAGTACATTTTCATTTGTAAGCCCCCCCCCCCTCGTACGACATTTCCTGGATCCGCCCCTTAAGCTGCATACCCGCAGGCCTGCATGCCCGCACGCCTGCACGCCCGCAGGTGCACGCCTGTATGCCCACACGCCAGACAGACAAATTATTCCAAAGTAACAACAATTCCCTTTGGCAATGTATAACAAGGGTAATAAAGCAAAGCTGCATAAACTGATGGCACTCAGTGTACTCCCTCTTGCAATATCATTCTACTAAGTGCCAGAATAACAGATATTGCACTCAGCACTTTTCACTAAGTGGACAACATATAACAAGTACCTGGTATATAGTTCATCCTCCAAAGGTGTGAAAATCTGGAATATAAAATAAGAATGTGGTTATTGTGAAATCACAAGCTTGAAGCTGATGGCATATTTGCAATGGTTCAGATTCAGATTCAGATTTTTTTATTGTCACTTACAATACTGTACAAAAAGATTGCATAGTTTGATACCCGAAGGCATAATTGCCGCTCATGGATATCAAAAGAATAAGTCTAAAGCATTTAGGCAATATTATTATAATGATATAAATTAAAGAGTCAGAGAAAAAAAAATTAAAAGGAAACAGAAAAAGGAAATGTGGAATGTGATCAAGTTACATCATCTAATTTTTCAGCTACAGCCATATTGCTACAAGTGATATATATTCAAAATTATGCGGATAAAATCTTTGAAAAAATGAAATAAAATGTGACATTCAGGTGAAACAAATATATTAATTTGCACAAAAATAGCAATTTGTAGAAGGCATTCTGAATGTATAAGAATCATTTGTCAATCGTTTGAAATAATATTTGACACCATCAAGGCCATAAGTAGTTGATTTTTCGTGGCAGCCATTTCATTTATAACCGATGGATAAATATATGAAATTCTGTGTCTTGCAAACTCATGTCTCACAGAGGGTAGAGGCACATCATTTATAATTCTTGTATTGTGGGAATTACCACAATAAGCATTTAATCTATTAATCATATCAATATAGAAATATTCAGGCAACAATTTGTTATGGAGTTTATAGCAAAGTTTGCAATCACCGAGTGCACACAGATCCTTCAGTTTAAGTAAGTTTAAGTGCATTATAGCATATCCAGTATTGAGCATCCGATGTACACCATTTTGCTCAGAGATTTTATTGTTCTTTTCCACATGTGTCTCTTGTTAAATCTTTTGCAATATGTCAATGTTTATATTTTTGTTTTTTATCAAAATTATTTTTGCTGTGTGCAGAATAGATCAGTAAAAAGCATGCGAAATAAATCTTCAGTTGCTTTTCTACAAATCTTGATAATGTATTATATACTCAATCCTTTAGTCCATTTATAAGTAGTACTTACAGATTAAAATTATTATTATCATTTTCAAAGTTATATTTTTTTCCAGTTTTTACTTTTCTTTATCCAAAGACTGTCATGTCACAGATTTAGTTGTCATAACTTTTTAGGCTATATATTACAAGCACATATCTTAACTGACTAAATGCATTGACACATACATATATTTAGCTTGATTAGCTTTTATACTTGCACTGATTGATGGATGCTTCATTGAACTGCAACTGAACCAAGCAGACTACTTATCCTCAAACGAATGTTACACTGGCGGCCAAAATATGGAAATAAATGGTAAGCTCCACTGCAATTAATTTAGTGTTGCACAAAATGATATCTAGTTGTTTGGAAAATCGAAACAGACCTACATAAATTTGAAGTGGATTATTAAAGGAAAATTTGTGAAAATAGGTTGCTCTAAAAAATGGGGATGGGTCAAAGTGAGTAAGAAATGGCCATTGCTATTTCATTGACATGCATGTCCACTTGTTTGGAGCCATCAAAATTTAAGAAAGCAAAATGGAAACTAAATGCAATTCATATACAAGGTGGAAACTACCCGTACAATCCGTCCCTAAAATGACATATTTTCTTCTGATCAGTTTTAGAATTCATGCACCAACAAGGAAATTTGCATAACACTGTGTACCGTTTGCTCTATGCGAAGCGACCCAGTTAAGGCTTGGGTTTGGCTTCAGTCAACACATTAGACAGTTTAACAGATGTTTTTTGTGCCTTAAGTGAAATTACATCTTTCATGTAAATTCAATCAAATGTTAATCTAGCCAGTATGCTAGATTATATTCTTGCCTATACAGTGCATATTTATCAAAATATTTTTTGTTGTCAAAGATTACGTGATTCTAATAAGAGGGACTTCGGAACAACTGGACTATTTTGTGCATTTTTTGATAAAATTGGGTAATTATAATATGATTGAGGCTGAAATATTCTCCAATGTGCTTCACTATGCTGGTATGGATATATTTGTAATGCATCCTAAAGCTTGCAATGAAAAAATTCTACTGAAACATAGTGTTTTAGTTTAGGTTTTTTTGAATGCAGGTGTTGTAAATATGTAGGTGTTTTATACTTATAATTTTTTGGTTTGGCGTGTCAATAGTAACTGACCTCTTTTGTTGCATTTTGCAGTATGTACAAATGCAGAATAGCTAGATGTTGCCAACATTTTCAATGCCGGATAAAAATAGCAGCCAATTTTCTTTGCTGTAGTTGGAGTTAAGTATTGGTCAAAGTCTTTGATAAGTAAGTGAAACGCAGGCCCAATGTTAAAAATAGGGAAGGGTGGTTCACTTACTTATCAAAGACTTTGACCCATACCTAACTCCGACTACAGCGAAGAAAATGGGCTGCTATTTTTATCCCACTTGCCTCACACATCGGCCTTTATGACCCATTTTGTTTCCCTTTCATCCGATGAAAATTCATGCCTCCACAAGCAGTTAGGCTGAGGATAATTAGCATTAATGCAATGGCACAATGTCATGCGTTTCACATACTTACAGGCGGCACTGTAAGTACCCAATTTTATCAAAAAATGCACAAAATAGTCCAGTTGTTCCAAAGTCCCTCTGTTTCCAAACTTTTGGCCTGCACTGTACAATGTCTGACAAAAAATTTTATAAAGTGATTTGAAATTGTGATGACCAGTGTGTTTGTGAAAAACAATAAAAACAGAAACATTGAAAAAGAGACTCTCTTGGTAAAGTTTTACAATCGGCTTTGATAGAAGTTGTTTGTTGTGGTTTTAAACAAAAAATAACATTGCCTGGCCATTTTTAATTCCTTTGTCAATAACAGTGATGTCAAACTCTAAACTGAATGTCACAGGTTGAAGATTAGACCTATCACATTCACAGATACCACGATGATGTCACTGTTCAACTACAAGACAATGTTTTCAAAAACATGCAGCTATGAAAAAGTTACAAATTAAAAATTGTGTACCTTCAGTTTAGATATAACTCCTGTAGCAATTGAGCTGTTAGCGATGAAAATTTCTCGGTTTTGTTCAGACTGATTGACTGATCCAAATCTTAATTGCCTCCAAACCATGTCAACCAGTTTTTCTCTTGTTGCCAATGTACTTCCCTTGTAACTGAGATGAAGAGACTGAAAAAATGTACAGAGAAAATTAACAATGAATGTGAAACTCAGAACTGTCAGAAATTGATACCCCAAATTAGCAGGTGAAGAGAGGGGGTCTACCACACACCTCCCCCATAATAATGAGACTGACATCCCAATGCCTGCTAAAAAAATATCAGCAAGTATGTCTGTTTGGTTGCTTTGTCACTTTTGGTGATGTAGAATCTACAATTCTACATCACCAAAAGTGACAAAGAATCTTCATCACCGAAAGTGACAAACCAACCAAACAGACATACTTTGTAGATATATACATTTTTGTGAGCAACCAGGTCAAGTAAAATTGTGACATTGTGAAATGATATTTACTCAGTGTTGCATAGTGCATACATTTGTCTCATCAGGTGTGAAACATTACAGTCCTTGTCATACTTACATGGAATCTCAAGTTCTTTTCTATGCTATTGAACTGTGATGTCAGAGATGACTCTATTCTAGCATTGCAATATATGTAAATTAACTACAAGATGTGATGTCATTTTAAACTGGGTCAGATTCCCCAGCTTCTAACCAATGTGAATCCACCAAAATGAGCATCACAGTTTCAACTCGGTGTCAGAGTGAAAATTGGGTCCGGGAAAACCCATGCCAGTTTGACATCACAGCCTCTCAGCCAATGGGCTGCCAGAACAAACATAACATAAGCCATGTGTTTACAAAGACATTGTCAAAGCCTTCTGTTTATACCAACTTCCATCAAAGTTTAAAGTTGTAAGTTAGCAAGTTTGTAGATTAATCAAACAACTCTGTGGGGATTATAACAGTTGTCTACTGTGAATGCTGAAAAAGCTGCCATTTGGTAGGATTAGACTGGTGATTGCTGTGATAAATTGTTGGGATCACAAATGTAATGCTTCCTTCAATATATCAATGTTTGAACAGTGATGCGTAGTTTACTGTCAGCCCATTGGCTATCAAGCTGTGATGACATAGTTGTAGGGGCTATCCCTGATAAAACTCTTACTCTGACACTGTGTTGACACTGTGACACTCAGTTTAGGAGGATCAACATTGGCTAGAAGCCAATCTGACCCAGTTTGAAATGACATCACAGCTTGTAGTTAATTTACATATATTGCAATGCTAGAATAGAGTCATCCCTGACATCACAGTTCAACAGCATAGAAAAAAAACTTGAGATTCCACGTAAGTATGACAAGGACTGTAACATATTATCTGATTTTTATAATTTTTAATTTACATATATTTCAGCATGCCAGATTTAATAGTGTTAGGACAATTTGTCAATAATAAGCAGTTTGTGCTATTTCTTTTTTCCATGGCTAAATTCAACAAGAACCAACAGGTTGCTAAATGGAGCTGGCGTAATGTCTTAGGTCCAATCCTTTGAATCCAGCAGATAATTTGTCCAGCACTGCTATAAGTATAACTGTTCAGATAGATATTGTTCTGAAGATATTGATAAATAGATAGATTTATATTAGATAATCGTCAGATAGATATTAGATAAATATAGACAGATCTATATCGATAGATAGATATTAGATAGATAAATATGGTATGCACATGTGTAGCCATTCAAGAGGAGTCGGTCCTGAGATTGATCAATGAGATGGCAGATAGAGCAAATTTCCACTACACATTGCACGTTTACCCCATTTGAAAAAGAGTGAAAGCGCCAATGATTTGACATATCATCTGAATGACACCCCTCTGGGACTTTGATCTTGAGAGTAAACTGAAAATATTCCAAATTGTATGCCCAAGATTAGAATTCTCCCAGGAAAAGAGGACCCTCAGGACTGAAAATACTTGGCCACCCAGCTGTTATATATATATCATAAGATCTGCTTAGCTCCATTCAACCATGTCAATAAAGATCTTACTTTCTCACTGGGGAAGCTAGGTGGCAGTGCGGTTATGATTCCTGCCTCCTCCATTGAACTTGTGGGGGGGGGGGTGTTAATCCAAAATTTTTACGGGGACCGTTCTAAAAGTCTGGGGTGGTTAAGAAATGAGGGATAACCTCAACTTTTGAAAATGTGAAGCATGCTAACCCAACTGTACATAGGCTTGAAGTTTAGGCGATTTTAGCAAAAAAACGCCAAAATTCGCGTAATTTAGTAATTGTTCCTGGGCTTGTCAGATCATTGTATCAAACTGAATTGAAGGTAAACATGGTGGAGAGACCTCAAATTCTTGAAAAATATCTGATTTTGGTGGCAATTTTGACTTTTAAAGGCTTGTTTGCATACTAAAATCACCCCAGTTTTACTCATATCGACGAAATTTGACCACATGCTAGATTACAGGTAGAATGTCACAATTTCAAGGCATTCATATAAAAAGTACAAAAAATACAGTTACTTTAATCATTTGGATAAATACACTGTATTGAAAATAATTATTGAAATATCACTAAAATAAAAAAATTAAGAATAATTGATCTCACTGATATACAATAATGACTCATTTCTTACATAATTATCGTCCTAAAGCTATTGCATGCCTTTTATCAAAACAATATAACTATTTTGATAATTTGCTTGACTAGAAGTATCAAATTATGATGTTGTGGACTCTAATTTACTAAACATGCAAAACTATTACTACAATAACAGAACAAGAGGGGTTTTTTTCAATAAACCTAAGCAAAAGGAATCAGAGTGACAGTCCAGTCCTGAATTTCAAAATAAGTTTTAGAAAGCCTCCAGTTCTCTCTCTGACTAATGCATGTAGACAGGAGCATAATTTACTCCCCTCAGACATTCAAGACAATGTATGAAAGGATTATCTGTTTGTTGAATTACAAAGATCCAGCCTGTTTATTTCATGAAGCCATTTGCCAACTCTTGAGAATATAGTTTCAAGAGCATCTTGATGATTTATTCTTTAAAAAAAGCAGTAAAAATCAGGTATGGCAACACAGACAGAATCATCATACCTGGATCTGTGGAATAACTCTGCAAGGACAAATGTGAGAGATGAATGTAACAGATCTAGGAGCTTTTTCAAGCTCAACTACAGTAAAGCTTGTGAGTGGCATTAGGTTTGACTATCTTGTGAACGTAGTCATTGTCAAATTAAGCATAATTCATACACTGAAAGACTAATCAGAGCTTCAGAAATTCAAATTCAAAAAGCATCTGACAACTCAAGCCAGTTGGTTTGATTTACATTATATACAGAGGTTGTGATATCATCAAGATGATAGAAAAACACCAAGCATGACTGTCATGTAACTGTCAGAAAATTGAAAAATGGATCTTCTAAACTGACTTTTTCCATCCTTGAGGATATGAGTCTCACAATATATTTTTTGTGGCCTTATGAATGATAAGCATGTTTAATCATATAAAAATGGCTGATGCTTGCACAGTTGCACCAATACTGCCAGCATTTTTGCAACATACTATCTGAATTATTCAAACCTGACATGTTTCTAACTCTGTTTTAACACTGGTTTGTCATCTCTCAAATGGAGAAGAGACGAAGACGAACATTAAAAATACAGTCAGTTTCCAATTGTTGTGAGTCAATTTATCAGTATAAAAGTTATTGCAGTCGGGACAGTAATAGCTTCTTTTAAATAACTCTTTGGGTGATGCACCTCAGTGCCAGTGACTTCAAGTAGCCTACTTCCAAAACAACCAGTGTCATATGTGGGAGGTTTCTTTGGCTTCATCACCGATGGTCAGAGCTTGTTAGACTCTCAAGTTCCATTAGTGTATTTGCCTTGTACAGAAGAAGAATCCGCTTCCAGGCACATCATTTCAGTTTCACTGACTGTTTGAATACATTTTATTAGTATATTTCATTTAGAAAAGACTCATGTTGTGCACTTCACAACAAAAGATTACAACTAGAGTTCAGCATAAAACCCACAGAACTTCTACATGCCTTATAATAAGACTGCTCATAGCAGTGGTCTGTTTGGGGAGTATTCTCTCCTCGAGCTATTCTTTGTGTTTCTAGAATGTGGTCGCATTATGTTTCTTAGCCTTATAACAAGATATCTTATAACACAGAAATCACTGTTTTTCAGGTTTGGCCCTTCAAGTATGACTTTCCTTTGTTTAATTCAGTATGAAGTTATACTTTAAAAGTTCTTAGCCTACAATTTGTGTAAATAAAAAAGTACACTAATTTTTTATTAGAAAGATCCTAATTCTGTAAGAAATTGACAACTCTGACCACTTCTTTGGGGCCATAATCCTCATGATGCTCTGGCTCGATGGTAACTGCAACTAATGACACCCTTTTGAAGTACATATCACACTAAAATATCATGTTACAACAAAAACCCCAGGCACAGTAACATCTAGGTAAAACAAGGAAATTACAATATCTTTATAACAGATGGGTTCGATCAGCCCAACTAGGTGAATTTAAAAGGCCTATAAAGATAGCAGATGAGACTGTCAGGATTGAGAGATATGACTGGGCATTTCTTATGAACCTTGCTGGAATGCCAACAGCCAAATTTGAAATTACATGCAACCATTTGTGCCAAATAATGTGCTATATTCATGATCGAGAGAGTATCACAAGCCTACACTTGCAAAAATTGGTGAAAATTCAGTAAAAATTTGATTTACAAAGATTATGTAAAAACAATAATTTTTTAAAATAATCAATTTATGTTTAAATATATTAGATATGCTAAATTCTGCATATTTTGAGAGGTTTTGCAATATCTCTGATGAAGTAGTGAAAAAATGCAATTCGCGAGTAGTCGCAAAACTCTTCAGAGGGTATGTACTGGGGGGTTACACCCTTTCAATTTCGAAAATTTCAGTATCATTCTGTTTGGTATGACTCTCCACAACTCTTTGAGTGGTCCCCGGATTGCCCGCTAAACATTTTTGAATTAACACCCCCCACCAATTAAAGGATCTCTTACATAGGGTAAATGTGAAGCATGTGAGGACTTAGAACTGCTCTCTCTCCCATGTCATCAATCAACTCTCGTGAGTGCCCAGAGCTGCACTTAGATGACTGTACTTACCATATCTCTCTATCAATCTATCTATCACTTTTTTTTTCTTTTTTTTATTAAAATCATTAAATAATTCCAGTTGAATAAAGATAAATTCAAACAGATAACAAACAGAAATAAAGTACATAATTGCAAATAAAAATTAGTCACCATAATTTTCTCTCCCAGATGTATAAACCAAAAATAACGTGCAAGCACTTTAAGCAGCGCAGGCCTGAATAATCTGTCACTGATGAGTTTGGAGTGGCAACCCGCTGACCAATGAACAGTACAACTTGGGCTTTAAATTCTAGGAAAAAATTCACTAAAATAGAGAGGTTTTGCTACACGTTCACGTGTGACGTATACGTGTACAAGTGCTATCTAATTACATTGTTGTCATGGCAACCCCCATGTACATGTCACACGGAAACGTGTAGCAAAACCTCTCTAATGTACTAAAACTGCCTAATCTCAAAGCAAACTTAACTGATTGACTTCTAATTTTTGATGTGTATTTTTTGTACTATAAGATAGCATACTGGCTACATGGCAAAGTTTGTTGTTTGCTCTGTATATATATGAGAGCCAGCTAAATGTAAACAAGAAAACTCCTTAATTAGGTCACCAGGTGAGTACACAGTGTCTGGCTGTCAGTGCAGCAGCAGAGCAGCAGCAGCTCACCATGTACAATCATTTAAATTTCCGGGAAAAACTAGCTTTTTAGTTGAGTAAATAAAAAAATTATTGTCACAGAAGTTGACGAAAAGTTGATGGAAGCAAGATAAACTCATGATTAGACCATATGGCAAGTTTCAGAGTGATAGGAGTGACAGTGCGATCGCCTATATGGTCAGAGTTTGAAGAAGAATTCTAGGTGTAAGAGCAGCTGCGCTGCTAAAAACTAAAACATAACATTAATTATCACATTATTTTGAAATAAAATACCTTTTGAATATACAGTGCCATATTTACCTAATTATTATTATCATAAGAAATATTTAAATCCTTGTATATAACAGTACCATTGTCTAACCATAAGCCCAACCACGGAACAATAATAATCCCAAGTGACAAAATTGACAACACAATAATAACCTAGTGCCCTTAGCTTAATTATGGAATAGTACCTAGCCCAGATTAAAAAGTTTAATATAAAAGATAGTAATTAGTCAACTTTGAACATTTACACACCAAAAAATACAATTGATTATTATTGTGCAGAGTACAATGATAAAATTGTTATAATACTTTTTAATTTACTTGAGTACTTTTTGTAACCTTTTATAAAATCACATTTTTCAGTATATATCCAATTTACAGTTTTTTCACCATCAATATATTTACTTTCAAATCTAAAAGTGTTCCTTCTTTTCCAAATTATCCATCTACATATTGAAAACATAGGCTGCGCAGCAGCACACCCTCGGCTATTCCGCAGGGTGGGGGGCGGGGGTAGAAGGACAGGCCTGCCCCCCACCCAAAGTTTGGAGAACAGTTAAAATGTGGGCTCAGACAATAATTAAGGTTTTGAAAAATAAGGCCAATAGCAATTTTGGAATTCAGATTGACTTGACAGCTTATAATATTTCAGCCACTAATCTCCATGGGAACCAATTTTTATCTGAATCTATTTATTATTTCAGTTTTTTCTCTATCAACATTTATCTTTTGGCCTGCATGATTCAGAGAATAAGTCAGTCATACCATGTAGTTGTCTACAATAATAAGATGTTTAAAGAGCCATTTCCATTTTGTCATGATTTTCACAACTGATATACATTGTATGTTTATTTTCATAAAAATATACTTTAAAAACTCATGATAATCATTATAGTGTTGCGGGTATAGCCATTTTAGGGAAGAAAAATAAAATGACAACTTGCAGAATAAAGTAGATTTTAACTAATAAAAGGAGATTTTGGAAAATTATATTTTGAAAGCATTTTTCTTCATTAAAATATCTCCATATAACTTAGTAGGAAAACAATTCCGAAAATCGAGAGTTTTCCTACTAAGTTATGTGAAACTTTTCGGTGGATATCATTGATATCTCCATAATTTCATGACTGCTGCTTTTTGCTTTTGATGTGTTCTGCATATTAGCCATCCACTTAACCACCAACTGTGACTGAAAGGATTAGCAGGGAAGACAATGATCCTCTGACATAACATTACATAATCAAGACTTCCCCAGTGCTCCATTCAACAAAAGCCAGTCTGTCTGATTTATTCACTTTTATTTTTCATGCAAATAACTAAATATAGGGGTTGACATTACTTTATCTTCTAAAATTTACATTACTGAGGTTAAATTAGATATTAGTCATAAAGTTATAATAATTGGGGAGTTCAATATTTAGTGCCAACACTTTAAAATATTAACACACAAAATTAATGCATGTTTTTACCTTCAGCGAACGAAGTTCGAAGAAGGTATTGTTATCACTTTGGTCAAAAGTTGTCCGTCTGCCGGGCGGGCGGGCAGGTGGTCGAGCGGTCGGGCGTCCGGGCGGCGGGCGGATAGATAGTTTCCGGGCCAGTACTCAGCCCCTATTGAATGTATACGGATGAAATTTGGTACATATGTAGCCTATATGGTCTAGTTGTGCCTTTTGATAGTTTGATTGATGAAACTTTTGTAATTTTTTAAATATTGAGCAAAATATAAAAAAATTATTTTTTTCGTTTCCAGGCTAGGACTCAGCCCCTATTGCATGCACATGTATGAAATTTGGTACACATGTAGCCTGTATGGTCTTATTGTGCCTTTTGATGGTCTCATGGATGGATATTTTGTACTTTTTCAAATATTGAGAAAAAATAAAAAAATTATTTTTTTCATTTCCGGGCTAGAACTCAGCCCCTTATACATGTACATGGATGCAATTTTGTCTATTTGTGCCTTTTTATGGTCTGATTGATTGATATTCCATACTTTTTGGAATATTGAGAAAAATGTATTAAATTTTTTTTTTTTGCATTTCGGGCGAAAACTTGGCCACAATAATAATAATATAATATTAAGTACTTTTATAGCGCCAATTCCAGTAAACTGCTCATTGGCGCTTGGTTAGATTAGCTGATATCTCTGTAGAATTCTGCAAAAAGATAGGTTTTCAGTCGCTTCTTGAAGTTATCCAGAGTCCTTGATTTTCGAACATTTTCAGGTAAGCCATTCCACAGTATCGGTGATGAATAGGTAAAGGCTCTATCCTCAAACTTGTTTTGATTTTGTGTGGCAGGTACCTCTAACAGCATTTTGCCATTGCTACGGAGGTTCAGGTCATTTTTAGGTTTTTGTTGAATTAGACTTTTGAGGTACTCAGGTGCCTGATTATTGACAGCTTTCCAAGTGGTTGTCATTAGTTTGAATTGGATCCTTGCAGGGATTGGAAGCCAGTGTAACTGTTTTCTGTAAAGACTAACTTTATCTTGTCTTTTTAGCCCTTCAATCAGTCGCACAGCAGAGTTTTGCGCCACTTGGAGTTTATTTATAACTTGTTTTGACGAACCATAGAGCAACCCATTGCCATAGTCTAAATGAGGTGTGACTAATGCATTGACAGCTGTTTTGATTGACTCTTTATTCAGTGATTTACGCAGTTTCGAGATGTTACGAAGGTTAAAATAAGCGTTTTGACACATTTTGTTCACTTGTTTATGCATTGACATGTGTTTATCAAAGAATACACCTAAATTTCTGGCATGATCTGTTGCCTTGATTTCAACATTGTCCACACTGATTGACGACATGTGAAGTTTCTTGAGTTGAAATGCTGAGCCAATGAGAAGTAACTCCGTCTTTTCACCATTGTTACAGAGTTTGTTTTCGTGAAGAAAATTGCGTATTTCCGTGACGCATTTTTCCATTTTTTTCGTTGCATTTTCCTCTTCAAGAAAAGTTGGCTTGAAGGAAAGGATCAGTTGTTCATCATCGGCATAGTTTTGATCATCAACCTCATTTTCCTCAGCCACCTGACTTATTGGAGCAATGTAGGAATTGAATAAAATCGGACCAAGTTTCGATCCTTGAGGGACGCCATATTTTAGCGGCAGTTTGTTTGATTCTGTGTCATTTATGAGTACAGATTGAGATCTATTGGTGATGTATGATTTGAACCAATTTAAAGCAGAGCCATCAATACCGTACTTGTCTCTCAACCTTTTCAAAAGGATGTCATGATCAATTGTGTCAAATGCTGCCGATAAGTCTAGTAGTACCAGCATCGTGACTTCACCGCGGCTCATGTTCATCATGACATCATTGTGGATTTTTGTCAACAGAGTTTCTGTGCTGAAATGCTGCTTGTATGCTGACTGTTTCTCATCATTCAGGCTTCCAAGTGCAAGGTGTTCAGTGTATTGTTTAATGACAGCACCCTCTATGACTTTACTCAGGAAGGACAAATTTGAAACTGGTCTGTAATTCTTCTTAATGAGATCAAGGCCATTTTTCTTAAGGAGTGGTTTTACTAGAGCATGTTTTAGTTCACCAGGCATTTTCCCTTCACTGAGTGATGTATTGACTATTTTAGCTATGATAGGAAGAAATTCATCAATGCATTCCAGCAGTAACCATGTAGGGATCGGGTCAAGGTTACAGTGCTTCACAGGCATATCAGTGATGATTTTCTTAATTTCCATCTCCGAGAGTGATTTGAATTGACAAAGTTTTGGACCTGAATATGTCTCAGCATCATTATTTGTACTTGCACTGTTTGTGTCTAATCTCGAATTTAACTTTAACTATACAACTCCAAACTATACATGCAGGACAACAATAATAAGGTTATAATTGTGACGGAATGACATGACTATAACTCATCCAGGACCCCTTTTGCAGTGGGAATAACTCATTACAGTGCCGCCTGTAAATAAGTGAAACGCATGACATAGTGCCATTGCATCAATGCTAAGCACCCTCAACCAAACTGCTTGTGGAACCATGAATTCTCATCCGATGACAGGAAAACATACTGGGTCATAAAGGCCGATATGTGAGGCATGTATGATAACAACGACAGCCAATTTTCTTTGCTGTAGTCGGACTTAGGTATGGGTCAAAGTCTTTCATAAGTAAGTGAACTACCCTTCCCTATGTTTTAACATTGGACCTGCGTTTCACTTACTTATCAAAGACTTTGACCCATACCTGACTCCGACAAAAGCAAAGAAAAATGGCTGCCGTTGTTATCCCACATGCCTCACGTATCGGCCTTTGTGACCCAATGTCTTTTCCTCTCATCGGATGAGAATTTGTACGTCCACAAGCATTTTAGTTGAGGATGTTTAGCATTGATGCAATGGCACAATGTCATGCGTTTCACTTATTTACAGGCGGCACTGTATACTCCATGACTTGGTTAAGCAAAATATTCAAAAATGATAAATATTGTCATTCTGTACAAAATGATATGCAGAGTGACCAGGAGAAGTGAAAATAACTTAAGTTATCCTTCATGAAATATGATGTGTCCATTGCCTTTTGCTGTTGTACAGATTTTGGTGTGATGTCATGTACAATCTTGACTCAAAAACAGGGGATTCCATACTCCAAAATGATTACAATTGCTCGAAGTCCCAAATATAGGTTTTTATCAATCATTTAACATCTTTTTCCAGACAATCACTTATATTTTAATATTTCATTGGTTTGTCATCTGTGGATTTCATGTGCAGTGTACCATGCTTGAGTCACCTTAAGAGATAAGACAATGAAACTGGTATGGTTGGACTGAGCTCAATCAGATCTTCATTTTGAATACCAACATCAATGGTCTAGGCCAAATTTGCAGGCACAAGTAACTTCACAATCTGATAACTTTTAATTTCTTTGCTTGACTTGCCAATCAAAGTGTGACTATAGGTGTAAATGTAACTCCATTGGCTATTGAGATTTCTGGCAGTATAGCGGGGCAGATTTGTCATGAATAGGGGAGTAATAGTGCATTTATACATAGAAGCATGAAACTTGGCACACATTACAAAAATGTCTTCAAGAAAATATTTAGATACGGAGCCACTTCAGATTTGACCAGGTTGACCCATGGCAGCCATTTTCCAAAATGGCGGCTAATTATCTCATTTTCCTGCTTTCTGTGAAGTGCCTATTGTTTGAAAGTATGAAAACAGTGCTCATTATTCCTTCTACAGATCTAAGAAACATTATCAATTGATTTCTAGATTGAACTGATGAATTTTAGGGTAGTCAGGGCCCTCTTTGTTAGAACTGTTGAAGAAACTGTATCATTTTCGCGGTTTCCCATAGTTTCATGGAATCTCAATTGATTTTAAAATTGACTACATATTTGAATTCCTTGTAAGAAGAGCTTTCAAATGAATGGCCGCATCAATAGTTTCCGTGAGTTTTTTTATTAAAATTAAAGAAAAAATTTAATCTTCAAAAATCATTTTATTTTCAATTTTTCCATTTTTGTACAAATTTGACAAAACCCATTGATGCGGGTACTCATTTGAAAGCTCTTCTTACAAGGAATTCAAATATGTAACTTATTTTGAGATTTATAGAGCATTGGTGTAACCATCCATAACCGCGAAATCCAGTGTTTGACTCAATATTTCTGACAAAAAGAATTCCAACAAGCCTGAAAATAGACCAAGGCTACCAAAAAATGTTATGTTAATGTACTGAATACTTAGATAAGCTATAAAAAACAATATTTACATGCATTCCTTTTGTAGGAACTACACAGAAAGCAGCAAAATGGAAAAATTGTCCGCCAATTTTGAAAATGGCTGCCAGTAGCCACCTAAGCTAAATCTGAAGTGGCTCCCTATCCACATATGTTTGCATAGATGTTTTTTAAGTGTGCACCAAGTTTCATGCTTCTATGTATAAATGCACTATTTTTTTACATACCTGCCCTGCTAGTATTACTGTATTAGTGATCTTAGGTAAAGGACCCAGACCTATAATATAGTTACCTTGTTCAATTCAATGATGGTGCAAAACCATCGCGGCGGGAAGCTTTTTGGTGCCTCGCAGGGATATGCGCTCATTTTAGAAATCGGCGGTAAGATTATTACCCTACCATGGCGTGAAAATGAAGCCGCAGGGATGTTTTTCTTATCCCGGTGGGATCAAATTTTTCTGGTCAATCCCGCCACAGATTAAAAAAAATTTCAACAAGTTGAAACTTTTTTTCTACTCCATGACGATTTCTAGGAACGCCAAGGAGTAGATTTCTCGCCAATATTTTTCCGATTTCCAGGAAATTCTTTCCCTCGAGGATTAAAACTACTCCCGTTCCCGCCGTGAGAGTGGGGCATTAAAGTATCACCATTTGTGATATTTGTGATCATTGTGTTTTAATATTGATTGTATGATAAAATAGATATTTAAAGAAATATTATTTTTGTGTTTCATTCACCCTTTCATAGAGAACTATGCAAATCCTGTTTAAATATCACAATTAATATTTGACTAATATTTACCGTTCATAAAGAATTAAAGATCTAAATGATTTCAAAAACATTCTGACGATGTTAAGATCATATCAGAGAAAGCTTAAACAAGTAATTGGGGCCAATATTTTTCACTAATGTGGTGATAAGGTACAGTTGTGCTTGAAAATTAGTGAACCCATTGAGATTTACCATTGAAGACAATGCTAAAGTTGTCTCACAGTTCTGGCAATAACATAAATGATATTGCATGAATCATTGAACCAATGACTGTATTATACCATTGAGGTTTCCCACTACATGTACCAGTCTGGCCATTAGATTTGTATCAGGGGTCTTTGCGCTAGATGGGGGTTATAATTGTGCTAAAGTAAGTGCACCCTCTGCTCCTATCTTTTAACATTACGCTTAGGGTGCACTTACTTTTGCACAATTATAACCCCCATCTAGCACTAAAACCCCTGATACAAATCCAATGACCAGGCTGATACATGTAGTGGGAAATCTAAATGGTATAATACAGTCATTGGTTCAATGATTTGTGTAATATCATTTATGTTATGGCCAGTACGGTGAGACAGCTTTATCATAGTCTTCAATGGTAAATCTCAATGGGTTCACTAATTTTCAAGCACAACTGTAACTGTTGCCTTAAGAGAATGACTGTAAAATATGAAATCCAAACATAAAAGTGCTAACTCTCTTGGATCCATGTCCCAAGCATAACTCTGTCCCTGTTCTCATCACACTCATCAAACATTGCATGTGCCACATTACTGACATTTACTTTGTTTTGCAATAGTACCTGTACTTGTTTCACATTTCACAAATGTTGGCAACATATTAGAAAATAATATTTTCTTTAAGGTTTTCAGCATAATATAAGAAAATTACGGAGAATATTATCAAAGGGAATGTGTCCACATTTATTCCTTTAAAAAATGTTTGAAATAACGCGGGAGTGAGTAATTTGTAATATTGTGGTAACATGTTGGAAATATAAAATTGTTCATAGGAATGTACCTAAATATTGACAAGGTGTAGCAAAAAACTAATTGTTCTCTGTGATCTTATCAAAAGCCCAAGGTCACCTTTGACCCTGAAGGCCTTGAAGGTATTTTCTTGGACTTAGGTATAAGAGCATGTTGTTTTCTGTTTCAAGTTTTGTTGGCTCCAGTTTGCTGTAATCTTTTTGTGTGAAATAGCAATTTTTTAATCCTGTAATTTTTTTATTACCACAGTTGTGTGAGTGACCGCAATGTGTAAATTGGCAACTTCAAATTCTTGGATTGTTTTTGGAGCTTTTCTTAGATGAATGCATACTTATCCCCTAAACTGCAAACATGAACACCAAAACCAGCCCCTTAATCATGTTAATAAAAAAAAAAGTAATTATGGGGCAACGCTTTGAGGCCATTATCTCAACCTTCTCAGCAAATCAGAGAAGCTCAGAGAATTGGGTCAGGTCAGTCTGAGGTTATGCTGGGCTCCTGGAAAACTCAGATCAAGTGAGGAGTGTGCAACCTTGTTTCATTTTACTGAAAAAGATATATATTCGGCTACGACCTATGTGTAGAGTCAGACCAACAATTATTGATATTTCCTCACCCTGTTTCAAACATAACAAAAGAAGGATATGGCCTAGTTAAAAAATAATGAAGCCAAAGTGTGACATGGCCATAAAAATGTCAAAAGTACTTGTGTATCAAATGACCTGTAACACACATTTATGTCAATTAGAAATTTTTGCTGATTGGTTGATGACGTCACGGAATTGCGCTGAAGTAAGTTGAAGTCAAGTGAAGTCAAGTGAAGTCAGAGTTAGCCAACTTAGATGACTGGTCAGTTCAAGTTCTTTTCAAGCAAATCAGAGTTGCTTCGGGATCTGATATGGAAGGCGTGTAACGCGAGGAGTAACTTCATGTGGCAAAAAGCTATGAATGCTCTGATTTTAACCTGGACTGGCTTGAAACATAGTAAATCTGTGAAGTTTCAAGAAACTATGAATTAATACGTCTTGGTGACTGGTACCAGATGGTAAAATAGAAAATTAACTTTGTCCCACACAAACTGCTCAGAAAAATATTGATCATATTTAAATTATTTTCTTGCAAATTTTGGAACAAGTTTCATTACTCAGCAAAAGAGTTCATTCTGTTTATGAAATTAAATCCATTCATGTGTCTATTTCTCTGTATAAGTATGTAAATAGTTTGCTTCCCTTAAGCTTTGTCAATATGTTCATCCAAAATAGAAACATTCGTTCATTACAAACTTGAAATTCTGAAAAATTTTATTTACCATTTCCAAGAATAAAAATATTTAAATTTTCAATGAAGTTTAGTGGACCATCAGCCTGGAATTTAATTGCTGATGACATTAAAAGTTGTGATAGTCTTTTGCATTTTAAGAAGAAAATTAAGAATAATTTTTTTATTAATAGGAACGTCTAATCATCTTTTGTTTATTTATGTTATCTGTATTAATTTGAAACAACTATTTGTACCCTTTGTTATTGTTACTAACTTGTTATTTCTAAAATGATTGTTAAAATGTGTTTGTATTTCATTGGTAAAAGCGTGCTTATTAGTATATAACTATTTTATTAGGCTAACAAGCCTCTAGAGGTTTTACGCCTACCAAATTATGTACCGCTGTATGTAGCGCATTTAATGATCAATAAAAAAAAAATATATATATATATATTATTATGGCATACAGAATCTTTTTCGAAAATTCGATGCCAAATTGTCGATATATGTGTTGCTTAAAATATATTTGGTGTATAAGAATAAAAACTGCCTTGAAAATTCTAAAATATTTGCCTTATGTCATCATATCAAGAAATTAGATTTCCTTTGATGAGGAGTTAACATTTAGGTTAGTCAACTTTGTTGTCATGAAAATAAAATAAAAACTTGTCATTATTCAGCTTTCATCAATTATTTCCACTGGTAAAATAATTGCTGGAACTTAGATATATATACTATTTTTGAAATAGGCCGTTACTCTTAAAACTCAGGGATAGACCTGGACAAAGAAGTCGGAAGTGCAGGATGAACGTTATGACCTGAATAAATCCAAGTGCTGTTGGCCCATCCTCCCTCTTTGGAGCCCAGGGAAAATAACTACCCCTATAGGCTTTTTGATCTGGTTTTTGCAAAACACATCACAGCAATGAATTTGTAAATAGTGGAACAAGTTTCATGACTCAGCCAATAATATACTATGGCATATAGAAGCTTATTTTGAAAATTTGAGGCCAAATTGTCTGTATATGTGTAACTAACAATATATTTGGTGTATTGGAATAAAAACTGCCTTGAAGACTGTAAAATATAACATGTCATCATATCAAGAAATTAGATTTCATTTGATGATAAGTTAACATTTAGTTTAGTTACCTTTGTTGCCATGAAAATAAAATTAAAAACCTGCTGACGCAAGTGCTACCCTCGGCCAAAATACTGTTTTATTCAAAACCAATAGAGTTATCATGTACTATTCATGTAGGGCCAACATGAAGTTTTAAAAAATAAGGGCAAGCTGTTGTTATGATACACAATCCCTGTCAATTTTGTGATCCTAGGATCAATACAAAGGGAGTTATCCTGTACACAAGCTTTTCACAAATATGGCAACCAAGGTCACAGAAGTAGGTTAAGGTCACTCCTGTCGAAACTCATTCAAGGTCATGCTATGATACACAATCCCTGTCAATCTCGTGATCCTAGGATCAATACAAATGGAGTTATCTTGTACACAAGTTTTTCACAAATATGGCCGCCAAGGTCACTGAAGTAGGTCAAGGTCGCTCATGTCAGAACTCATTCAAGGTCTTGCTATGATACAAAATCCCTGTTAATTTTCGTGATCCTAGGATCAATACAAATGGAGTTATCTTGTCCACAAGCATGGTGGACAGACGGATGGACAGCTAGACAGACAGCCGGACAGCTGGACAGTTAGACAGACAGACGGACGACACTGGCCTCTGCAATACCCAGGCCATATTCATGGCCGAGGGTAAAAAACGTGTCCTTATTCAGCTTTCATCAATCATTTCCACTGGTAAATATAATTTCTGGAATTTACACTGTTGCTCATAAATATGGAATATACCTAGATAACCACGATCCTTGTTTTAGTCCAGATTCAGAAAATTAACTTCAACGTGCTGAGAGGAGGCTCAACTAGCCCGATATGAATGGCTGAAGTGGATTTTTCATATTTTGAGGTTTTCATGAACAATGGTGATAAACCAACCTTCAATTGCTAGCAGTCAAAACAATTTCTAGTTGAAATTATAGTTCATTTTGGTAGAGCACACATAGGGTGTATAAACCTATATCAATAAAACGTTCCTGGTTATCATGCAGTCTTGGAGTTTGAAAATGTAAAAAACTGTTCCATTGGACCAAGCATAAATGTGACCCATTTTGTCTGTGCTGTGATTATTTGTCTCGGAGATGCCACATGCTAATGACCATTGAATTGACTCATATGAAGGTTAATCTTTCCTTTTATACCAGCAACTTTCACAAATAAACAATTTTTGATGGATTTCTAACCCTAAACAAAATTTATATTTTGACTTTTTTTGCATCGTTTTTTCAATTTCCTCCACCCTCCGAAATTTTCAAAAATTTAACCAAATATTAAAGTGAGGACTTCAAATAACTCTTCCACCCAGTGAAGTGAACTCTTCAGTTCTTAAAAGTGCGATTTTAATCATTGGATTCAAATGGGATAGCCACAATTCAATGGTAGTTTTCGTTTTTTTTACTATATTCCATATTTATGAGCGAGAGTGTAGATATGTTTTTTTTTAAAATACATTAAAATGTTGTTGGTCAAGTCACACTTTGGCTTCATTATTTTGGATATATTGAAACTCAGGGATAGTCCTGGACAAAGAAGTCGGAAGTGCAGGATGAACGTCATGATCTGAATAAATCCAATTGCCTGTGAAACATTTTTGTGATCATACCAACAAAAGGTCTTGGTATCCTTGGACACAAAAATGCACTGACACAAAGCATTCTATCAAGAAAAATTGTTTGGTAATGACTTACATGTAGTATAGGCCCATCTTGGCAAACAAGACAAACAGCCTCAGAGTGAAATGATACTCTCACTAAATGAAACAAATTTGAAGGATACATAGCTATTGGATGGATAACAATACAAAAAAATCCAACGCAGAGGAAGAAGCAGTTTACTTTAGAACATCCCTTCACCAGATTTTTTTCAGAGACAGTTCACTTTAGCACAAAGCATTATTTTATAAAGAGGCGTTTGATAAGAACATATATGCCTACCTTGACCAACAACAGAAATAGCCTTCGTATGAAATCATGCTCTTACTCATCGGAGCAAATTTGAAGGGTACATAATTATTTGAGGGATATTCAGAAAACTAAGTGCAGTGCAGACGAAGGGTGTCAAGAAGCATTTTAAATTCGAACATTCTCCACCTGATTTTCTCTGAGGAAGCTCATTAAGCACCAGCATTATGCAATGAGAAAGTGTTTAATAATGTAATAGGCCTACCTTGACCAACTTTGCAAAATCAGGTTCCAGATATAAATCATCTGTTTTAGCAACCAGATTCTTCATAATGGAGGATCCAACCACAGGATAATGACTTATTCCTTCTTTCAGGATTTCCAAAATCTCCTTGGTCTCTTGTTCTATGTTCAACTTCGTCAAATCTTGGATCTTTTCCTCAATTCTTCTGTACCTGTATGAAATGCGAAGGAAGGTTTTTTACATTCTAGTAATTAATTTTCACTGTCCTATTTCCAAAACCATAACACTACATATTTCATCAAATACATGGATTATACCCTAGAAACACCTGTTGATCTGTCAAGGTAAAATGCTTTTGCTGCTACTGCTAAAAAAAATCAATAACATGTTTTCTTCAATAAGAAGCTTTTTGTTTTTGTATTCCATGCAACAACTATCCCCACCACTCCCTGTATACCTTATGATTTTTTGCGTCACAAAGTGTTAAATTAAAAATTTTAAACTAAAATCGCTATCGTTAGCAGGCCTCATGGAAGAATACACACCCCAAACCAAACTTGGTACCCATTTTACCATCAGACTATCCCTTTTTACCTCCCCCACCATTAGGGTGGCCTAAAAAAAACGAATTTTTAAATTTCAAATCGCATACCCCTCAATTTTGTGTGGAATGGTGAAATAATCACGATGTTAAAATTTTATAAAATTCCTGCAAGTCTAAGTGGTCCCCCAAGGCCACTCAATTTCAGCTCAAAGCTTCAAATAAATTCCTGTTTGCGTAGTCGCGGTTCTAAATATATTGTTTATTATTTGATATACAGTGATAATATTAATACCATTGTACTCAGGAGAAAATTAGCTTCAATTTGAGTATAAGGAAGCTATATCTATGATAACTTTGAAGCTGGCAGAATTTCAGAAAACTCAAAATTTAAGTTGTCGGGTCAAACCCCTGAAATAATTTGTCTAAATTGTCAGATTTTGCTGTATTTTAAAAATTCTACTGAGTCTAAAGTATAAGGAACAATTTGCTGTGGAAAGTGAGAATGTTTAAGGGTTCGCATTGTAGGATATCCTTGCGGCAGAGACGCATGATACATTGCAATTAAGAATACATTTTTTATGAAGTTTGCCATTTTCTCACGACACCAAATGTCAATCAACGTGGTATTTTGTGATCCTGAAAAACATTTTAACACTTTGGAGACTTCTCAGTGCCACACATAAATTTTATCTTTGAATTTAGAGAATTCACAACACCATTACGAAAATTTCAGTGCACAGTCATTTTTGCCAGAAACTATTCAAGCTGGCATTCAAATTAAAGTTTTCTTTTGCCAAAATCCAGCCACGCTTGTAGTTCTACGCGCCCTATATGGATTATTGTTTATATATATGCTGTCTCTCTCCTTCAAATCTATGTTCACCATCGGTGTGTATATAACCTGGCTGGCAATTTAAGGACAAAATTTTCAATGCAATAGTGCACAATACCACGTTACTGCCTGTCCAAATAAGCTTGGTGCAATAATACGGGATGCAAAGCCCTGACAGGGCTTTACATCCTGTGTTATTGCACCCTCATCTCTCAAAACGTCACATGCTTTTGCTGTGTTATTCCCTTGTGCAATATTAAAAGCTCTCTAAATTGTTTGCAAACAATTACAAAGTCTAAGATTGACCCTGCAGCTCTGAAGTTTTTTGAGATGTGCCTTGCTTTGATCATTCATGGTTACACATAAAATTGTGAATTTTCATATCCCAGAATTTTACTTTTTCATTAGTAGGATTATAAATTAGGGAAAATTTGACAATGTAGACAATTTATTTCAGCGATTTCGCCGGAAAACATGAAATTTTAAGTTTTCTGAAATCCTGCAAACGTCAAAATTATCATAAATATAGCTTCCTTATACTCAAATTGAAGCTAATTTTCTCCTGAGTACAATGGTATTAATATTATCATTGTATGTCAAATAATAAGCGAGATATTTAGAACCGCGTTTACGCAATCGGGCAATTTTCAGATATTTTTGGCTGAAATTGAGTGGCCTTGGGGGACCACTGAGACTTGCAGGAATTTTATAAAATTTTAACACTGTGTTTATTTTACTATTCCACACAAAATTGAGGGGTATGCGATTTGAAATTAAGAAATTGCTTTTTTTTCGGCCACCCTACCCACCATCAACTTACCTCATTTGCTCTCACCTAACCTCTAAGTCCCTCAACTACCCTCAGCTGCCCTCAGGCACCCCCGACTCCCCCCCAGTGGGCACAAGACGTAAACCCCGACGTTGCTAATAGGTGGAGGGCTGGTCTGTTGCTCACGTAGGTATGTATGGTAGAGATTATGTCGCCCCAACGTGAACACGACGTCGGGGTTTTTTTAGAACATTGCCACAACGTCGCAAGCTAACGTGGAACTCCTGACATTGCCTCACAATGTTGTAAAACGTCGCCACAATGTTGCATGCTAATGTCATATCTTTGACGTTGCTTCACAACGTCTTGACAACATAATTTCAACCATACAATACTACGTCATTTGACGAAAAGTGTGACGTCGTGGCAACGTTGCTGCAACGTCGATGTGCCCATGGGGCCTCAACTAATTTGCCTTCCCTCAACTAAACCAGCTTACCCTCAACCAAACTTACTATCCCTCAACCAAACTCAGCTTACCTCAACCAAACTGGGCTTACATCAGCCAAACTGGGCTGACCTCAACAAAACTCACATTCCCTCAACAGTTGCTGAACTCAGCTGCCCTAAACTATCCTGAGTTACCCCCATTGCAGTTAGCCCAGGGGGATGAGAGTATATCTGCCATGAGACCTAACGTCAGTTTCTTCTGTTAAAAATGAAAAGTGGAATATATTTTACTTGTACAGTGGTGATGATTGTCTTATATCAGAGAAAATGATTTAAACACATTTTTAATGCATAATTAGCACTCCTTATCCTTTTTCTTACCTGCAGTATGAGTCTTCTTCAATAGCTCCCTTTTCCTGGAATTGTGTCTTGATATCCTCAATCTTCTTTGCCATGTTCTGCTTTTTCATTGAATCTAGTGTCTGGGAGTCCCGTACAGACTTCTGCCACCAGAGAATCCAAGTGTAAGGGGTAACTCCGTTTTTGTCCTTGATGTTTGCATTCCTGTTTGTTATCAATCCAGACATGAGTTTTAAAAGTGTGTCAGTTCCTGCAACCAATTCTGGCATCTTTTTCCAAAAATCATTAAGTACAATTTTTTCCATTAGCCGGTGGAGTGCAGTTTTATTTTCACTTCCACCCACATGATCACAAATTGTAGGGTCAGTTTCAATAATCTGAAGGCAATTTTCCACAATGAGTCCCTTGATAGAGGAAAGATGACTTGAATCGCCCTTAACTAAGTCACTTGGAAGATTTGCGATGATTTCATACAAGATTTTTTCTTTCTCCTCTGACACTTCCCGTTTGAATACTTCCTCCAAGTGAGTTTTGACACAAGACGTCACTGCGTCTGACAGATAAGGAGTGCACTTCTCCAGAAACTGGATGAAAGCATCAGAAGTATAGCCACCTCTTGAGCGCATTGTGCAAAACGGATCTGCTCCTTCTCTGATGAGGAATGTCAGTAAGTCCACAAAATCTGAATTCCATTCTTTGCTGATATCCCCATAATCAGTGTAAGCAAATAAGATCCTATAAGAGAATAGATGAAATGAATGATTAGTTGCAATATCGAAAGTGAACCAACAGATCATATTAGCAACATCTAAAGACGAAAGAAGAGAAAGTAAATATATGAAGGGGACTACATGCAGATATAAAATATCAAGTATCCAGTAACAAAATGAATTTTGAAACAGTACACTGCACGCTATCAGATTATGCAATTACACTTTTATTGCAGAGAGTAGCGTTGTCCATATGTCCGTCTGGCCGTCCGTCTATTCTCTTCAGGTTTTTAAATATAATTGTGTTGAGTGTTGAAATTTATGAAAAACGAAAATACAAATTCATCCAATAAAATCTTTGGACATATGAATTCAATTCACAGAAATGGGGTTCTGTAACATGACAAGTAAAATCTTTAATAACCACACAGTGGCTTGATGTGATTTGTCTCAGCTAATCTGTCTGATTGGTTATCATTAAATTTTCATCCAAGCATCTAAATAAAAGTGGGCTGTCATCAATTTATTATTTTAATATACGTGTACATCACTGAGAATAGATTTAAGCCATAAAGTCACAAATGGGGGGTTCAAGATTTCTTTTCAATACTTCTAAATGGTAAGGCGTTATGAATCAGAAATAAGATCATTTAGCATAATTGTCTATATATAAATAACCACTTGTATTTTCAAGAAAATATGGTACACAAATTGTAGGGGAGAGCGGGGCGCAGTGAGACACTTTTTTTATTTTCAAGTATTCCAAAATGTTAGCAGAACGAGTTAAATGAGATCAGGTCTACATTATAGGTAATGACCTTGGGTATATTGTCAAGTAGTTTCAGGTTCCTACCTTTTACAGGTTTGGAGAAATTTTGAGTTACGTCCATGCTCGTTAAGTGTCTCACTGTGCCCCGTGGGCGGGGCACAGTGAGACAGCAGGCGGGGCACAGTGAGACAGGGCATCTACTGTCATAACCGCCATTCCTCGGGACCTGCAGAATTGTTCCGTCAATTGTTGCTACAGAAACTACTGTACTCTTATAAAAGCAGCTGGCTAGGTGATTTTTTAGGTCCCTTTTTGAGCATGTTTCGAAACTTCATCGCACAGGACACATGCACGACTTATTTAACCTGCCGCACATGTTACATAAAAATCAAAATTCATTCTGATGCTTCTCTTTGAATATGACTCACTAAAATCAGGAGTTTATTGCAGGCATTTTGTTTTTAATAGTGAATTGTAAGCTATGCCTTACATTCAGGTCTTTTCGAGTGTATTCTACCATGTCTCACTGTGCCCTGCCTCCAACTGTCTCACTGTGCCCCACGCAGCTCTCTTTATAAAATTTTTCAATCCTGCGGACCAGATGCCCGTATTGTGGTTCATTATCTCACTAAACTAAGGCAAATAATCAAGGTTTGAATTCCTGGCAATTGATTTGCGTTATACCATTTTTCTTGGGAAGTTTAACAAAAAGTCGTTTAGCAAAATTATTTACTTTTATCGGCTAAAAGCCTAAATATTGAAATTCCACTCTCGATATGCTGTGTAGGCATTCCAAATATAGGTCAGACTCTGACTTACTTACTTTTTGTGTTATACAAAAAAGGGTTGATCTGTAAACAGTACCAGCTAGACGCTACTGGCTTTGTCTCACTGTGCCCGCCATCTCACTGTGCCCCGCTCTCCCCTAATTGAGATATACTTAGGGAAATTTGAATAAAAAGGACTCAAAATTAACTAAAATGAGGCAACTTAAAAAGTATATAGGTTTTTAGCTATTTTGAGCAATTTGTATCTTTGAATGATTGTAATATCTCGTGACATAAGAAATATAATTATGCATAAAGATCATGTAATGTCATGTAACGCATTCTCGTGTTTTTCATTGTAGCCCACATGCAAGAATAGATTTAAGCCATAAAGTCACAAATGGGGGGTTCAAGATTTCTTTTCAATACTTCTAAATGGTAAGGCGTTATGAATCAGAAATAAGATCATTTAGCATAATTGTCTATATATAATTAACCACTTATATTTTCAAGAAAAACAAGGCTCACAAATTGTAATTGAGATATATCTAGGGAAATTTGAATAAACAAGACTCAAAATTAACTGAAATGAGGCAACTTAAAAAGTTTTTTTTTTGTGTGTGGCTATTTTGAGCAATTATTATCTTTGAATGATTGTAATATCTCGTGACATAAGAAATATAATTATGCATAAAGGCCATGTAATGCATTCTCGTGTTTTTCAATGTTGCTCATGTGTGTGCATGCAAGAGCATGGAATGACTTTGGAAACGAAATGGTCAGGAACCGCATTTTTCACATTTTTTGTGCATTTTAAACTGGCTCTATTAACATTAAAAAAAGCATTCAGTTACATAATAGCCAGAAAAGTTCATTCTAAATATGTTATACTAAAATTTTGGTTTGAAACACCAAAACTCCAGCAAAAACGTAGAAAATCAAACAATTTTTCAGTACTTTGGTTTGTATGCAAAATTCATAAGAAGGAACCTCCAGATGATTGGTGTAATTTAAAGAGTTATATTTAAGACAACTTATTGCAAAATTTCAAATAGCTCACTAAATTTTTGTCCCATTTTTGGTTAATTTTCTGTAATCCGTTTTTGTCAGTGCATTTTAGACCCCAAAAGGCAAATATAGGTACATATATAACACATTTTATGGCAAAATTTGTATAACCATAAGTAAAGCCGTTTCTGTGTTGTGCTCCAGAAACAAAAAATTGTAATTTTTTTACATTTCACCAATTATGAAAGGAGTATAAACAGTCAAGAAAATTACCGTCAGGGCCAGGACTTAGTGTTGTGCCAATATGAGAAGTTTACGTGCTATACGTTTAGTGTAATGACCCAGAAACAAAATAAAAAAGGGAAACCCGTGTTAGGGTGAGCATTTTGCACCTCAAAAAAGGAAAAAATTAAGGAAGCCCCTGTACCTTTTCTTGGTGTTGTGGATTGAACCAAAGGACATGTCTGAGAAATTTCATGAGTATTGATAAACGTTTACCTTGAGCACAGATCAGTAGAAGTTTCCTTGCGTTTTGTAAAAACGGAAATCCAGGCATTGTATGACTTTGTCAATATACATTTAACAACACGGCTCGCTTAGACCTACATTTTAAATACCAATTTCAATTTTTTTGGATAATTTTATGCACTTTGTCAATGTTTTATTTTACTGGTTTTGGTGAATTTCCTTCTGCCAATCAGATGTATGCAATAGGATGTCCAAGAAAAAAAACAATGTCGTAATTTTTGATGGGGCACCCCTTTCTGTAATATATAGCTGCATTGTGCTCCAGGTAAGCATGTTCTGATTTCCATGAAACTTTCCATACATGATATGTTGACCAAAACAGAGTACAAAAAATAGGTACAACTTGATCTGACTACGTTGGGGCACCAGTCACACCCTAGTCTGTGTGGCCGACGCACACCCCCATGCCCAGTAGCGGATCCAGGGGGGGGGGGTTTTAGGGGGTTCGTTTGGCCTGTAAATTTTAATGTAAAAAAAAAAAAATCCGGATATTTTTAGTACATTTTCATTTGTAAGCCGTCCCCCCCCCCGTACGACATTTTCTGGATCCGCCCCTTAAGCTGCATACCCGCAGGCCTGCATGCCCGCACGTCTGCACGCCCGCAGGTCTGCACGCCAGCATGCCCACATGCCAGACAGACAAATTATTCCAAAGTAACAACAATTCCCTTTGGCAATGTATAACAAGGGTAATAAAGCAAAGCTGCATAAACTGATGGCACTCAGTGTACTCCCTCTTGCAATATCATTTTTTTTAAGTACCAGAATAACAAATATTGCACTCAGCACTTTTCACTAAGTGGACAACATATAACAAGTACCTGGTACATAGTTCATCCTCCAAAGATGTGAAAATCTGAAATATAAAATAAGAATGTGGTTATTGTGAAATCACAAGCTGATGGCATATTTGCAATGGTTCAGATTCAGATTCAGATTCAGATTCAGAATTTTTTATTGTCACTTACAATACTGTACAAAAAGATAGCATAGTTTGATACCCGAAGGCATAATTGCTGCTCATGGGTATCAAAAGAATAAGTCTGAAGCATTTAGGCAATATTATTATAATGATATATAATAAAGAGTCAGAGAAAAAAAAATTAAAAGGAAACAGAAAAAGGAAATATGGAATGTGATCAAGTTACATCATCTAATTTTTCAGCTACAGTACAAATTACTAAATGTGGCTCAACTTAGCTATCTGTAGCTAGTAATTACTATCCGTAGCCGTAGCTATCCATAGCTAGCCGTCCGAATCCGAAGCTATATATTACTATCCAAACCCCTATCACCACACAAGAGCCCCCTCTACCAATAAACAACTGAACTAACACTCCATGCATGGGTTGTTTTCTCAGTGTTGTGTTAAGACTTAACTCTGTAACCCACTAAACATAATCACAATAATAGTGCTTAAATACCACCAAAATGATATATTTTCAATCTGACAATAATTAGCATGTAGGGACAAGAATGAATCAATTAAATTTTTTAATCTTTAATTAACCAGAATTATCATTATTCATTAAAATTACTTAATTGACAGATAATCTTTATTGAAGAAACATTATTTCTGCTACAGATTTAGTGAATTTGTTTATTGTTTAGAGATCATTTTTATTATCTTTTACCTATTTCATGTCTTGTTTGCACAACCACTGGCTCTGAGGGCGTGGGTTCGAATCCCACCCCGGAACTCAATTTAGTCCGAGCCCATGGGACATTAAATGGAGGCGGGTTGTATCCAGTGTTCTATGCTGGGGCAACTGAAAGACCCTGGGCATCCCTGAATTAATAGGGTATGTACCAGACTCACAGTCTTCTCATCTCATCATCATACGGCGATCGCCTGCCTCGATATAGCCCACTAAGGTGCTGCAGAGGCCTAAAACACAAAAAAAAACCAAAAAAAAACCTATTTCATGTCAGATTTGCATGAATATCTGACAAGTTTGAAGCAGCCTTTTCTTTCCAAAGTTAAAGAAATTGCTCTCAATAGACATTTTTCTGATCAGTAATATTTTTCACTTAAATTTGGTTTCTCTTTTCTATTCTGTGAAATAGATAACATATCAATTATATTTCATTCAAGTATTTTTAAACAATTGCAGTGCTACTATTGTACCTGCACAATAGAAGGGGTTGCAATGTGATCACTGAGGTGTGAAATACAGGTGTGCTGGTAATCCCAAAAGTTGAGACAATTGATTTCACAGTTCATTGGTTTCATCCATGCCCTTCAATTAAGAATTCAGTCTTGGCAATTGCCAGATTTCTAGCATCAATTCAGACTTAGCATATTTAATAGATTTACCATGCAATAAAGAGAATGCCTGCTGGCCTTTAAACCTGGGATTAGACCTCCATATTTGATCAAAAATTATATATTAATAATATTTTTCCAAACTTATTTCCAAAATGTCTTCAGGAAAAATATGGCTTTAAAACATAATTTATCATTGCATGCATGTAACTTGTTGGATGTTCATGCATTTCTTTTAATCAATAACCATGCAGTTGGGAACATTATTTTCTTAACAAAATATCATTGTGGGTAAATAAAATATCTTTATTACCCAATTTTCCTATTATTGTCTTTTTCATGATATCCATCACTAGTACAAATAAATAATTCTGATTTGCTACAGCACTAGTCATTGCAAGCATAGCAATCAAAGAGTTGCATCAAATTGCCTTATTAAACAGTTTGTGCCAATTGAGTGTCACTTTGTCAATTGGTTTTTAACACCTTTCCTTGATACAACACAGAATAATACAACAGATTAACCCCAGATGGCAACACTAGTATTACAACTTCGGATTCCAATGGCTAGCTATGGATAGCTAGATAAGTTTAGCCTGGTTTAGCTCTGTATAGCCATGGATGTATAGCTAAGACTAGATTTTAAATGACGAGCCACTTTTAGAAAAAAAGATCCTTACTTTGTTAACTGTAAATTGATAAAAAATGAAGTGGTCCATCCACATCCGTTTTTGAAATTTGGTCAGTCAAAGCTACACACATCAGACAGGTTTAGCTGTTCTGTCTCTAATCCACCATCTAATTACATTTTCTGGTGGCTTGCTCAATGTCAGCAAGAGAAATATCAGCATTAATAAACTCATTTGAAATAAATTCAGGCACATTCATATTTATTTCAAAACTATCTTGTTCGTTCATCGCATGAACATAGAAATCATTATCATAAGTACCATACGTAATATTTAATTGGGGGTTCAGGAGTTTATGAAACTCGAGGTTTTTAGAACTTCATTAATATCTGAAGTCATGTCACCCTCATTTCCATCCTAGCAGTAGACACGCAGTGGGATTTCCTTTTTCTTACTTATAAATACAAAGTTATGCAACTAAATCTGTAACAAGAAAGCAAAGTACAAACTGGAAAAACATACAACTTTCAAAATGATAATATTTATTTTAATCTGTAGGTACTACTTATAAATGGACAAAAGGATTGAGCATATCGATGGCGAAAGTGCAAAACCTCGTATGTCAAAATTTTGCCATTTTTAGATTTTGGGTGGAATGACTATTTCAATATCCAATACATGTTGTCAATTGGTCACCTTGCCAGTTTGCTGTTTTTTGAAGCTGTAACACACTGGTAACAGACTGATTTCACCATACCTTGTATGTCGATTTGTTCCAAAAAGTGAAAGTGCAAAACCTCGTAACTCAAATCAGAACTTAGAAGCTCATATTTTCGGATATTTCAACTTTTTTTGAAAAACAATGATTGCGGCACTTTTTTATGGCTCTCAGGAAATTTCCCTATTAAAAAATCTATACCTCCCTATATTTGTTATAGTGATGTAGGCTATTGAAAAAAATTTTGCATGAAAATTTGAAAAATTGCTATTTTCCTCATTCTTGCTATTGTAGCCACTAATTAAAATTAGCAGTTGTTATTTATTATGGTCAAATCATCATTTTTACTGTATAGCTATAGATTGGAAGTACATTCAATGCTGCAAGTTGCTTAGAAATGTGATAAATGATCGAGTTACGAGGTTTTGCACTTTCACTAACTTGCAAAAAGTGAAAGTGCAAAACCTTGTAACTCGACATTTTCATTCATATCTGATGGTAGCATCAATGCGGGGGTCAATGACCTATGACAAAAAATTATGCTAAAACAGGGTCTCACTTTCTATAAATCACGTAGAGCCTAACTCGCATATAAATGAACATTACCATAAAAAATTATCTGTGACAGTTTTTTCCAATTTCTGAAAAACAGCTTTTTTTGACTTACGAGGTTTTGCACTTTCACCATCGATATAATACATTATCAAGGTATGGTACCATTGAGGAAAAGTGTGCAAGGGATTCAATATAATTTTAGATTACACACATAAACAATTTTCATCTGATATAAAGGCGATCAGTCATCAAACAGGAAAAAATACATTTATTTACTTTTTTCTCTCATTTCCAATTTAGGGGTAATAATTGTGATTTATTGTTCCAAAATCGTTAGTTTATGAAAGGCCAACTAAAATGATCAAGAAAATATATGTTTCATACATTTTCATCCCTCTAATGGAGTATATGCATGTATACACTAGACACCCACTACACTGTAAAACATAGGCTGCATAGCAGCAAACCTTCAGCGAAAAAACAACATTTGAAAAGGACACCATTGCACCATAAAAGTGATGTGAACCACATTGCATGTAATATTTGCAATAGTGGCCTGATCTTGGTCTGAAATTATCTATATGCCCCGCCATATGCCCACCTGCATGCCAGGGTATGTGGAATGATGGAAAGACCTTACTAGACCAATATACGCATAATATGGACCAGTTTCATGCATAAACAAGGAATAAGTTGTGAGGTATGGGTCAGAATGGTTCAAAAAGCATTAAGAGTAACTATGAAGCAGACCAACAAAGGGCACTAAAATATTATATAGGGAATGTATATAAACTTTCATCTATGGACATACAATGATGGCCAAGTTTTGACCTGGAAACAAAAAATAATAATTTTAATATTTTTTGTCAATATTTCAAGATGTATAGAATATCCATGAATCACACCCAGAAAAGACACAAATTTATGATATAGGTGACATGTGCAACAAATTTCATCCATGTACCTTGAATTGTGACCAAGTTTTGGGCCGAAAGGAAAAAAAAAAAATTAATTTTTCTCAATATTTCAAAAAGTATAGTATATCAATCAATCAGTCCATGAAAAGGCACAACTAGACCATATAGGCTACAGTGTGTGAAAAACTTGATCCATGTACACGGTAACAGGGGCTAAATCCTAGCCCAGAAATGAAAAAAAAAGTTTTTAAGATTTTTGTCAATATTTCAAAAAGTACAAAATGTCCATCCATGAGACCATCAAAAGGCACAACTAGACTATACAGGCTACATGTGTACCAAATTTCATCCATGTGCATGCAATACGGGCTTAGTCCTAGCCCGGAAACAAAAAAAATTTTTATTTTTTATTTTTCTCAATATTTCAAAAATTACAAAAGTTCCATCAATCAGACCATCAAAAGGCACAACTAGACCATACAGGCTACATTAGACCTGTTCAAAAAAGACTTTCATTTTTATTTTAATGCAGGATGCAGTGATTCCCATTCTCCCAGCTATAGAATGGCCAAATATGACATTTTTTTCGATTTTGAACTTTGGGAATGCCTGCCTCATGAGCCATGAAGTTTTAATATTTAATTTCGTCAAAAACGCCAAAAATATCAGAGGGGAGTGTTATATTTATCTTCATATCTTTATCAGAATTAATTGTAGAACAACATGGATGGTGTCATATGAAAGCTTGTTAAATTATCTTTCAATTGAGACCAATAACTTGGTATTTGAGACACTTTCATTTCTCTTCAAAGCAGAAATGTGTACATTTTAGGGAAAATTTTGATGTCGTTTAGTGTATTTTGCCTCATATGGTAATCCAAATTGATCATAGAGCTGCATGAGTGGTATCATTCGAATGCCTGTAAAGTTGTCTTTAAATGGACACCATTTTAAAAATTATTTGGATAGTTCTCATTTTCTCTGAAGCAAAAATTCCTGTCCCATCTTATTCATTGCGGCACTGCACTATTTTTATTTTTTATTTTTCTCAATATTTCAAAAATTACAAAAGTTCCATCAATCAGACCATCAAAAGGCACAACTAGACCATACAGGCTACATTAGACCTGTTCAAAAAAGACTTTCATTTTTATTTTAATGCAGGATGCAGTGATTCCCATTCTCCCAGCTATAGAATGGCCAAATATGACATTTTTTTCGATTTTGAACTTTGGGAATGCCTGCCTCATGAGCCATGAAGTTTTAATATTTAATTTCGTCAAAAACGCCAAAAATATCAGAGGGGAGTGTTATATTTATCTTCATATCTTTATCAGAATTAATTGTAGAACAACATGGATGGTGTCATATGAAAGCTTGTTAAATTATCTTTCAATTGAGACCAATAACTTGGTATTTGAGACACTTTCATTTCTCTTCAAAGCAGAAATGTGTACATTTTAGGGAAAATTTTGATGTCGTTTAGTGTATTTTGCCTCATATGGTAATCCAAATTGATCATAGAGCTGCATGAGTGGTATCATTCGAATGCCTGTAAAGTTGTCTTTAAATGGACACCATTTTAAAAATTATTTGGATAGTTCTCATTTTCTCTAAAGCAAAAATTCCTGTCCCATCTTATTCATTGCGGCACTGCACTAACCAGAAAATGTACAAAATATTTTGTCTTATTAATTAATTTCACTGATATTGTTTCCAAGTGATTGGAATATTTTAAAAATACTTTTACCATATCCTTATAGTGACTTTCTATTGAGAAAATACATTGTTGGATTTGAACTGAATCGAAACAAGCATAATTAATAACTTTAGTATTACATGTACGCTATATATTTTAAAAAATGCAGTTAAACTTCATTTAACATTTTGAGCAACAGTATCCCGCAGTTGTAAATTCTAATACTTATGCTATAAGTAACTAAGTGTCCTTCTTGTGCTACTAAATGTATAATGGCTTTAATCATGTTTACGCCTAACAATTCAAAGATTAATACAATATTGACAATAGGAGGTCTGCACAGTAAAATGTAAATCACTCTTGGCTTATAACTATCATACACTAATACTATGTCACATAAATGAGGGCCCAATATCACAAATATAAATTGAAATAGAAATTGCAAATTTGCAATGTAACACAGTTCCACAGATTGTGTGTATAATGACTTGTTAAAGGTAGACGAGAGAAAATTTAACACAACTTTTGAATGTGGGTTTTTAAAACAGTCCACCTACATACCATTATATGCCCTTTGCATAGCTAGAAAATGATTCACCCACAAAACTGTTCTGGGTATGTTGCTTTCTGGTGAATTCTTATTATTTTATGACTTATGTTTGGTATCAGTGATTTATTGCTTAAGCAAAACTGTGTGTCGATACAACAGACTTCCAGCCACTGTGCCCCACATGTTGCTCTTGATCCCTCCAAGTTTCTGCTGGCTGAGGTATCCATCATAAACTTCAAGGTGCCTAAGCTCAGACAATGAGTATCACCACAATGCAATGAAATCCAATATTGTGTTAATCTTTGAATTGTCAAACTCAAACACGATTAAAGTCTTTATTCATTAAATTTTAGTGGCGCAAGAAGGACACTTAGTTACTTATAGCATTATTATTAGAATTGACAACTGTGGCATGCTGTTGCTCAAAATGTTAAGTCAAGTTTAACTGCATTTTCTAAAATATATAGCGTACATGTAATGCCTTTTACAGACAGTTCAACATGTTTATACGCAGGTTTGGACACATTCCGTCCTATTTGCAGTCTCGTCTGCTTAATACTTACTGCTCAAGTTTTTATGGATTAGTTCTTTTTCCTATTAAAATGGCTGAACAAATCCAAGTAGTATGGAGAAAAGCACTGCGCCAAGTATGGAAATTTCCTTTCAGAACACACAGTGTTTTGCTGAGATGCTTACCTGACACTATTTGTGATAAACATTTGGTTTTGTCTCGATTTGCCAAATTTAGTATGTTTGTCATCCAAAAGGATTCAAATGCTTTCAGTTTTGCAGTGAGGTGCTTCCTGGAAAATGACCACTCACTACTAAGAAAGAACACTGAGAAGTGCTGTGAAATGTTAAATGTCGATCTCAACACTTATATGAAACTGGCATCTAATACCATCTCCTCATGTATGAGGAAAAATTGTGATAAAATATGTAAAAATGAACATTCGATTGCCTTAAGTAAGGCACTTCATGAACTGACTCTTGTACGAGATATTCAGGCTGAATGCCTACTAATCAGAAGTGAAATTCTTGAAATTGTGGACTCTATATGTTTGGACTAAATTTCCTATATTTTCAAATTGAATTTTAAAATTTATTTAATTATATATCTAAAATTGTATCACTATTGTATGTGTACCCTGAGTACGAATAAATATAATATAATAATGATACTAAAGTTATTAATTATGCTTGTTTCGATTCAGTTCAAATCCAACAATGTATTTTCTCAATAGAAAGTCACAATAAGGATATGGTAAAAGAATTTTTAAAATATTCCAATCACTTGGAAACAATATCAGTGAAATTAATTAATAAGACAAAATATTTTGTACATTTTCTGGTTAATGCAGTGCCGCAATGAATAAGATGGGACAGGAATTTTTGCTTTAGAGACAATGAGAACTATCCAAATAATTTTTTAAATGGTGTCCATTTAAAGACAACTTTACAGGCATTCAAATGATACCACTCATGCAGCTCTATGATCATTTCGGATTACCATATGAGGCAAAATACACTAAACGACATCAAAATTTTCCCTAAAATGTACACATTTCTGCTTTGAAGAGAAATGAAAGTGTCTCAAATACCAAGTTATTGGTCTCAATTGAAAGATAATTTAACAAGCTTTCATATGACACCAGCCATGTTGTTCTACAATTAATTCTGATAAAGATATGAAGATAAATATAACACCCCCTGTGATATTTTTGACGTTTTTGAAGAAATTAAACATCAAAACTTTATGGCTCATGAGGCAGGCATTCCCAAAGTTCAGAATTGAAAAAAATGTCATATTTGGCCATTCTATAGCTTGGAGAATGGGAATCACTGCATCCTGCATTAAAATTAAATAGAAAGTCTTTTTTGAACAGGTCTAAGGCTACATGCGTACCAAATTTCATCCATGTACATTCAATAGGGGCTTAGTACTGGCCCGGAAACTATCTATCCGCCCGCCGCCCGGACGCCCTACCGCCCGGACGCCCGTCCGCCCACCCGGCGGACGGACAACTTTTGACCAAAGTGATAACAATACCTTCTTCGAACTTCGTTCGCTGAAGGTAAAAATATATTTTTGCTTGGGATTTGTCCACCACATAGAGGGGCAGATTTGTCATGAATACGGGAATAATAGTGCATTTATACATAGAAGCATGAAACACATTTCAAAAATGTCTTAAAGAAAATATTTAGATAGGGAGCCACTTCAGATTTGACCTGGTTGACACATTGCAGCCATTTTCCAAAATGGCGGCTAATTATCTCATTTTCCTGCTTTCTGTGAAGTAAAGTGCCTATAGTTTGAAAGTATGAACACAGTGCTCATTATTCCTTCTACTGATCTAAGAAACATTATTAATTGATTTCTAGATTGAACTGAGGAATTTTAGGGTAGTCAGGGCCTTTTTTGTTAGAACTGTTGAAGGAAATGTATCATTTTCGCGGTTTCCCATAGTTTCATGAAATCTCAGTAGTCTATAATTTCTTTAAAAATAGCATTTAGCTCATGCTGCAGGGCAGCATGTGCTGCAGATGACCAACACATGCTGAAATTTTTTCAGCACGTGCTATATTTTCATCATGTGCTATAAAATCAGCACGTGCTGAAAATTTATCAGCACGAACTGTATTTCAGCATGTGCTGAAAATTAATCAGCACGTGCTATAATATCAGCATGTGCTGAACATTTTTCAGCATGTGCTATATTTCCAGCACGTGCTGACAATTTATCAGCACATGCTATATTTTCAGCATGTGCTGAAAATTTATCAGCACGTGCTATAATATCAGCACGTGCTGAAAATTTATCAGCAAGTGCTGAAATATCAACACGTGTTTCAGCACTTGCTATAATATCAGTGCTGTCGGTACATATTTGTATTCTGATAATAAACAAACATAATGAATTTGCCTGGTCGCCGCTGAGCAGCGCCCTCTATATGCTCCGGGTACCAAAGTGTAGGACAGTTTTAACAGGCTAATATTTCAGCTCGGGACTGGCACCCTGGTCATTGAGGTGAAAACCTCATGCTTGTTTATCAAAATATGATTGCAATTTTGGGCCTTATTATCTAAATCTGTGCGGTAGCCCTAGATCATGCTAGAATGATTGCCGTGACTATTGTAGGCCGGAGTTGCAATTTGTAATTGCTGTCTGGTTGATTTTCCTATTTTTAGGCACTTTTAATACATGTTTTTTTATAATGTTGAAAATCTCCGTCTGCTTTAACAGAATTCTGAAAAGTTATACTTATTCTAATATTTCTAAAAGGTATTTCTAAAGGTATACTTTGTTATAAATATATACAAATGCAGCAATTATATATTGTTTTTTGTCATTTTTCAAAGATTTTTTTCCTTTATCAGAGAAAAAGTGATTTCATTGTTAATTGTAAAGTAAGACTGAGGAGTTATGGTTAACAATGGGAAATTACATTTGATAAAAGGCAACCTTTGATTGAATACACAATTTTTGAGTTACCAAGTTGAAAAGTAATGCTCTGTTTTATATTTGTACATTTGGTATGAAAATGGGAAAAATGAAAATAAAACGTTTTTTGAAGAATTCAGTTCTATTTTCATTTTGACAAAGAATTCACACAAACTATTGATGCTACCATTCATTTGAAAACTCTTCTTACCAGGATTTTAAATATGTAGTCTTTTTAGATATCAATTGAGATTCCACAAACTTATGCGAAACCGCGAAGACGGCGAAGTGCTGCATTTTCTTCAACAGTTCTAACAAAAATTCTTTAGTTCAATCCAGAAATCAATTGATAACGTTTTTTTAGATCTGTATGAGCAATAATGAGCACTGTTTTCAGACCCTCAAACTATAGGCACTTCACAGAAAGCATGAAAATGAGAGAATTATCAGACATTTTGGAAAATGGCTGCCATGGGTCAACCAGGTCAAATCTGGAGTGGCTCCCCAAATATTATGTTCTTTAAGATGTTTTAGAACTATTTGCCAAGTTTCATGATTCTATGTGTAAATGCATAATTACTTCCCTGTTCATGACAAATCTGCCCCGCTATAAATAGCATGTAATTGATGCTAAAATGGTAATTAACAGCTGGCACATGCTAAATAATAACAAGATGTGCCAGCACGTGCTGAATGCTGGCAGCAGCACATGCTGAATTCCACCAGCACATGCTGAATTCCATCAGCACATGCTGAATTCCATCAGCATGTGCTGAAATCCACCAGCACGTGCTGATTTCCACCGGCACGCGCTGAATTCCACCAGTACATGCTGAATGCTGGCAGCACTTGCTGAATGCTGGCAGCACGTGCTGAAATCCACCAGCACGTGGTGAATGCCACCAGCATATGCTGAAATCCACCAGCTGCCAGCAGGTGCTGAAATCCACCAGCACGTGCTGAATGCTGGCAGTACTTGCTGAATGCTGGCAGCACGTGCTGAAATCCACCAGCACTTGCTGAATGCTGGCTGCACGTGCTGAAATCCACCAGCACGTGATGAATGCTGGCAGCACATGCTGAAATCCACCAGCAAGTGCTGAATGCTGGCAGCAGGTGCTGAAATCCACCAGTACGTGCTGAATGCTGCCAGCACGTGCTGAAATCCATCAGCAAGTGCTGAATGCTGGCAGCAGGTGCTGAAATCCACCAGCACGTGCTGATTTCCACTGGCACGTGCTGAATTCCACCAGCACGTGCTGAATGCTGGCAGCACTTGCTGAAATCCACCAGCAGGTGCTGAAATCCACCAGCACGTGCTGAAATCCACCAGCACATGCTGAAATCCACCAGCACGTCCTGATTGCCACCAGGTATGTGCTGAATGCTGCAAGCACATGCTGAATGCTGCCAGCACGTGCTGAAATTCACCAGCATGTGCTGAATGCTGGCAACACATGCTGAAATCCACCAGCACGTGCTGAAATCCACCAACAAGTGCTGAAATCCACCAGCACATGCTGAATGCTGGCAGCATGTGCTGAAATCCACCAGCACGTGCTGATTTCCACCGGCACATGCTGATTTCCATCGGCACATGCTGAATTCTGGCAGCACATGCTGAAATCCACCAGCATTTGCTGCAATCCATCAACATGTGCTGCAATCCACCAGCACGTGCTGAAATCCACCAGCACGTGCTGAATGCTGGCAGCATGTGCTGAAATCCACCAGCACGTGCTGATTTCCACCGGCACGTGCTGAATTCCACCAGCACGTGCTGAATGCTGGCAGCACATGCTGAAATCCACCAGCATTTGCTGAAATCCATCAGCAAGTGCTGAAATTCACCAGCACGTGCTGATTTCCACCGGCATGTGCTGAATTCCACCAGCACGTGCTGAATGCTGGCAGCAATGCTGAAATCCACCAGCATGTGCTGAAATCCACCAGCATGTGCTGGGCACTGCAGCATGTGCTGCCAGCATTTAACATGTGCTGCAGTTCAAGTAAGAAATTATAGAGTCCTCTGAAATCTCTATTGATTTTAATACTGACTACATATTTGAATTCCTTGTAAGAAGAGCTTTCAAATGAATGGTCGCATCAATAGTTTCCGTGAGTTTTTTGTCAAAATTAAAGAAAAAACTAAATCTTCAAAAATCATTTTTATTTTCATTTTTTCCATTTTCGTACCAAGTTTACGAAACCCATTGATGTGGGTACTCATTTGAAAGCTCTTCTTACTCAAATATGTAACTAATTTTGAGATTTATAGAGAATTGGTGTAACCATCCGTAACCGCGAAATCCAGTGTTTGACTCAATATTGCTAACAAAAAGGAATCCAACAAGCCTGAAAATAGACCAAGGCTACCAAAAATGTTATGGTAATGTACTGAATACTTAGAGAAGCAATAAAAAACAATATTTATGTGTATTCCTTTTGTAGGAACTACACAGAAAGCAGCAAAATGGAAGAATAGACCGCCATTTTGGAAAATGGCTGCCAGTAGCCACATAAGCTAAATCTGAAGTGGCTCCCTATCCAAATATGTTTGTATAGATGTTTTTTAAGTGTGCACCAAGTTTCGTGCTTCTATGTATAAATGCGCTATTTTTTTACATACCTGCCCCGCTACACAAGCCTATTTGAGGCATTATGAAACAGTGACAGCAGGGTTTTCATTGACCTAGGTATGTGTCCTGATAAAATCAAACAACTGTTGTTTGTTTTCATTACTTCAGATGAAACTATAGTCACCACCCTGGAAGGTGTATTGAAACTTGATGTTAATGAATGAACCAGTTTTACGCCTTCCCTGAAAGTGAATGCAGTTTCATCTGAAGTGAAGCAAATCAACAAAAGCTGTTTGATTTTATTAGGACACATACCTGGGCCTACAAAAACTCTCCTGTCATTGTTTTATAATGCCTCAAATAGGCATCTGGTAGACAAATCCATCGCAGAAATACATTTTTTGTAGTGAAACTGGGTGTCTGATGTTTGCATACTTTATTAGAGGGATGAAAATGTGTCAAACACATATTTTATTAATACATTTTAGTTGACCTTTCATCTATTAACAGTTTTGAAACAATAAATCATCATTATTACCCGTTAAATTGAAAACGTGAGAAAAAGTAGATAAATGTATTTTTTCCTGCCTGATGATTGATCGACTTTAAATCAGATGAAAAATGGTTATGTGAATCATCTAATTCATCTTATATGATATTGAATCAGTTTCACACTCTTCCTCAATAGTACCGTACCATTGAGGGCCATTGTGGTGGTAAACAGCATCAGAAATAAGTTTAGTCCACCTGAAATGTTTGTTTATCACGCATATTGAAGTAAGTGTTAAAAATAGTTGAAGTTTTCTCTATGGTGCAACTTGCCTGATCCATAGGCAAAAAAAGTTCATGAAGAATTTTTTCAGTGAACCACCTATTTGCCCTGATACTAAAAAAATATTGATGTGGCCTAAACTTTCGTCGGCTACTGTTGTTTAGCCTGTTAATCTTTTATACTTGCATTGATTGATGGATGCTTCAATGAACTGTTACTGAACCAAACAGATTACTTATCCTAAAAGGAGAGTTACACTGGCGGCCTAAAGTTTTGAAACAGTAAGCTGCCCGCCATTGCAATTAGTGTTGCACAAAATGATATCTGGTTGTTCGGATAATCTTAATGTTCAGAATTACATAAATTTGAAGTGGACTTCTAAAATTAGATTTCTTAAAACAGACCCATGCCATCGGAAATGTAATATTCAAAAGAACACAATTTGCTTGTTGGACATTATATAACCTCATCGGTTTTACCGTTTTGCCCCTATCTCTGGATCTAATTAGGCTAGATTCCGCTAGAACAATGATTTTTGGGTCTAAATATATGTTTTCATATGAGTCAGGAATTCACTAAGACAGGTTTTGATACTCCTCTGGGAAGCTTAATGCAGTTAAACCCAATTTTTTTTCAAACGGTGGCCATTTTTTCGGCCTCAATCATTAATATGCAATAATACCAAGGATTTTTGGTGTTATACAAGTCTATGTTTTTTGTGGGTAAGAAATACAGTTGTGTTTAGGCATGATGATGACATATGTGTCTTTTTTATTCATAAGAATCTATAAACTGCTGTGAAAAAACTAGCAAAGAAGCCTTTATTTTGCCAGTTTTGATCGTGCAAAGGCCAGGGTAACATTTTCTGGTTTGAATTCTGGGAAAACATCTTCTTTATAAGATTAAAATAAAAGATTGTTCTTCTTGCTTGAATTATTAATTTGTACATTTTAAAAGCCATTTAGCATTCTTTCAATGTCTGGCACTACAAACCTGTTCGCCATGTGCAGCTTTGTTAAATTTGTGTCTAAATGTTTGTTCTGCAATGAAATGATGATTTGCAACCAAGAAATATATAGTTTCATGGAAATATGTTTACTGTAATTGTTATCTGAAAGAACTATTAACTTTAATACTATAAGAAAACAACCCAAGTCAGGGTCACTGAGTAACAATATCGCGAGCTGTTTATTGAATTAATAATAATATTATACTTGAGCCCGAAGCGCGAGAGTGATATTAATTCACACGACAGCGAGTGATATTGTACGAAGTGACCTTAGGCATGGTTGTTTTGTTTTTATCACCTGGTTTTACCTTAAATTTTTAGTTATAAATAGGGACTATTTTCTGCCATTACAAACATAGGCTGCGTAGCAGCAAACCTTCAGCAAAAAAAAAAAGATTAAAGTACACCATTACACCATAAAAGTGACGTGAATTAAATTGCATGAAGTGTGTGATTCATCGATATTCTCTACATTTTGAAAAATTGACCCAAAAAAATTAAAATAATTTTTTCTTTCCAGGCTAAAACTTGGCCATCATTGCATATCCATAGATGACATTTGATAGAAATTACCAATATGATATTTTAGTGCCGTTTGTTAGTCTGCTTGATAGTTCCTTTTAAAGCTTTTTGAAATATTCCGACCCATAGCTCTAAACCCATTCCATGTTTATGCAGGAAACTGGTCCATAATATGTGTAAATTGCTCTTGTGATGCCTTTCCATCGTTAGAATAGAAGAATAGAATAGAAATTTATTTTCAACATCCACATCAATCAATTACAGGACAACGTATAGTGAAATGTTATACAATGCACGTGATGTTGAGGGGTGCCCATAGAAACTCTGCAGTTTGTGGGTTGGACACCCCTGAGTGAAATGAAATGAGATGAGATGAGATGGATGATTCATGGAATCTGCTATTCTCGACAATAAAATATTCAGAAAATATGGTTCAACATGCCCTGGCAGTCAGGCAGGCAGGCATATGGCAGGGCATGATAGAGATTAATGCCAGACCAAGCTCAGGCCACTCATTGCAAATGCACAACTCTATCATAGGGTAATGCTCTTTGAGTCGGACAGTTGGATTCAAGCCATTTTAGAAAGTGATATCTAGCCAGGTTAAAGGGTTATAGGTTATATTAACCAGGGTATCAAATTGAACGTTTTCCGGAAATCTATTAAAAAATTGACAATTTGTATAATTGGAACACTGTGTATTGGGTTATTTTTGGGACTTTAAAAAAAGAGAGGGGTAACCTTGAGTCGGACAGTTACAAGGCATTGAAGTACATTTGTTTAAGATCCTTCCAATCCATTAATAGATGCCATATTAGAGCACAAAATACATTGAGCTCAGTACTAACCATTTTGATGACAATCTGAGGTCAAACCAATACCATAGACCTGAATAAAACCCTTCAATCTGGAGAAATTTTACTAAAATACTCAATTCCTGATCAAACAGAAAAGTGTAAAACGGAGTTTTTACCCCATTTTCAGGGTCATGAAAAACCCACTATACTTGTTTGTATCATGCTGAAACTTTGTGAACAGATAAAAGAGGTTTTAAGCTAAAGATTGGTACCAAATACATGGGTATAGGAGCTCTCAATTGGTCAATACAGCCCAACAAAAAGTGTCCGACTCAAGGTAACACCCTCTAAGTGTCCGACTCAAAGAGCATTAACCTAGAGGTGACATGTGTAACTAATTTCATCCATGTACATGCAATACTTGGCCCAGAAATGAAAAATAAATTTTTTTACATTTTTCTCAATATTTCAAAAGGCATAGAATTTGTATCAAAAAGACCGTCAAAAGGCACAACTAGGCAATTTAGGCTATATCTGTAAAATATTTCATCCATGTACATGTAAAAGGGGCTGAGCCCTAGCCCCGAAACAAAAAAAGGGACACTTTGGTGTTATACAAGTCTATGTTTTTGTGGGTAAGAAATACAGTTGTGTTAAGGCATGGTGATGACATATATGTGTCTTTTTTTATTCATAAGAATCTATAAACTGCTGTGAAAAAACTAGCAAAGAAGCCTTTATTTTGCCAGTTTTGATCGTGCAAAGGCCAGGGTAACATTTTCTGGTTAGAATTCTGGGAAAACATCTTCTTTATAAGATTAAAATAAAAGATTGTTCTTCTTGCTTGAATTATTAATTTGTACATTTTAAAAGCCATTTAGCATTCTTTCAATGTCTGGCACTACAAACCTGTTCGCCATGTGCAGCTTTGTTAAATTTGTGTCTAAATGTTTGTTCTGCAATGAAATGATGATTTGCAACCAAGAAATATATAGTTTCATGGAAATATGTTTACTGTAATTGTTATCTGAAAGAACTATTAACTTTAATACTATAAGAAAACAACCCAAGTCAGGGTCACTGAGTAACAATATCGCGAGCTGTTGTGTGAATTAATAATAATATTATCACTTGAGCCTGAAGCGCGAGAGTGATATTAATTCACACGACAGCGAGTGATATGGTACGAAGTGACCTTAGGCATGGTTGTTTTGTTTTATCACCTGAGTTTACCTCAAATTTTAAGTTATAAAGAGGGACTATTTTCTGCCATTACAAACATAGGCTGCGTAGCAGCAAACCTTCAGCGAAAAAAAAAATGATTAAAGGACGCCATTACACCATGAAAGTGACGTGAAGTAAATTGCATGAAGTGTGTGATTCATTGATATTCTCTACATTTTGAAAAATTGACCAAAAAAAATTAAAATAATTTTTTCTTTCCAGGCTAAAACTTGGCCATCATTGCATGTCCATAGATGACATTTGAATTTACCAATATGATATTTTAGTTAAATTCAATTCAATTCAATTTGTTTATTGCTCACCATTTACAATGGCATGGAGCCACAAAATCAAATAATTCAAAAAAATATATATATATATATCGATGACATTCAACACAAACAACAAAAGATATTTACAAAAGTTAGCATAAATGTATAATATAACTAATGACTTGTTCATTAACAGATATATATATTTAAAAATGTCTATGAAATGGGAAATAAAGACATCATGTTATATTATATCTAAAACATATATTATAGCCAAATGCAAGATTCATCATTTTAAACATTTAAAATAAATCTATACTAACATGCAAATCAATTTATGAAACTGCTAAATAATATGAACTTTATGAGCTATGCTAAATTTTCTAACTTCTTCAAGATTATATTACATAATTTTGAAAGGTTAGCAAGTGTAGTGAAATCTTTTTTTCTAAACAATTGAGTCATTTTGTACATACTTGGATTGCAATAGTAATAGCTGTTTAATAAAGTTCTCCTGTCATTCACAAATGTTGGACACTCCATTAAAACATGGTACTCATCTCCCTGTATTTGACTTCCTAGCGCTGAGCACAATTGACAATATCTTACATTTCTCTCAATATTCTGATATCTACCTATTACAATTGGTAATTTATTGTTTAGACACCTCATTTTGACTAATGGCATTCTAAGACTCCTGGTAGTAAGAACTTTAAGGTAAGGGGCAATTTTATAATCTAGTGAACATATTTCATTAAAAGTAAGACATTGAGTATTCTCTTGTAAATCTGCATTTAATTCTTGATTTGATACATCCCTTAATTTGTTTCGAATTGTAACTTTTAGCCAATGTTTTTGAAATTGGGATGGTTGAAGATCCCACAGGTATGTCATTCCTGTTTTATTCAATATACTCTTCACCTTCTCAATCCATGGGGATTTATAAGAATTATCTTCATGAAGAATTCTAAGCAATTTGTATGTTATGTGACTGAGTTTATCTTCCTTGTTTGTGCATAATTTTACCCAATAATTGAACATTCTGTTCTCTATTGTCTCTACAATGTTATGACGTCCCAATTCTCTTAGGACTAAACAGTTTGGCGTATACTTGTGAACCCCAAGTATTTTTTTACAATACCTCATTTGAAAAGTCTCTAAATTGCTACAGTTTTCATAACCCCAAATTTCACATCCATAGAGCAAAATTGGGGCGATCATCTGATCAAATAGCTCACACTGAATATCAACAGGAAGATCTAGGTCATAACTTTTATGTTTTAAACTAAATAGAGCTCGCTGGCTCTGTTGAATTTGCATATTTTTGGCAGCTGAACATTTATTATTGAATCTAAATTTGCATCCAAGATATTTGTATTCCTCAACTACTGTGATGACTTGATTTTCAAACAAAAAATCTGGATATCTACGGACCTTACCCCTTGAAAATATGATTATTTTGGTTTTGGTAGTATTTACTGTCAATGACCATTTTCTACAATAATCAGCTAAGGCATTCAAACCTCTCTGCATTTCCTGTTCACTTTCTGACAATATAATAGTATCATCAGCATAAAGAAGTGTAAATAATCTAATGTATTCATTCAATTTTTCCATTATCTGATTATTAATGTGTGAGAGACCATTATAACTTTCACTAACAAAATTTTGGAAATCATTTAAATACATTGCAAATAAGATGGGAGACAAGTTTTCACCCTGCCTTACACCTACGTTACAACTGAAAAAATCAGATTTTGAACTCCCAAGTGATACACATGATTTTGAACTCCCAAGTGATACACATGATTTTGAACTCCCAAGTGATACACATGATTTTGAACTCCCAAGTGATACACATGATTTTGCATTTTCATACATATTTCTGATAACATCAGTGCCGTTTGTTAGTCTGCTTGATAGTTCCTTTTAAAGCTTTTAGTGGGGAGGGAATCCGTCAGAATCTCCATGAATTGTGCACTTGGTGACAAGTTTTTGAAATTTGGAATGGGGGTTTATATGACCCAAGGGGTTTCAAAAACCACCGCATACAAAGTGAGACTCCCCCCTGGTGGTCAGTATGCACAAAATACAAAATGGCCGCCACGAAACAGAAAAAACACCATATCTCGGTCACTATTTGTTCTATATCAATGTGTAATACCTCATTGTCCACTATTTTGATAATGGAAAATGTGTTTCAAGCATTATTTTGTAGCTCAAATGCGAATTTCACTGTCAAAGTCAATATTCATTGCTGCTACAAGATGTGAAAATGACGTCTGTTGGTATTTTGTCTTTTTTGAGATTTGTCACTTGAGTTTGACTTGCATGTGACTTAACAGCACACTGTCATGACTAATTATGGTCATGGAAAGTTATGGGGAGAATAGAGGCTAATATGTAAATGGCACAACCATGAAATTCGCGCCGCTCTTAAAAAGTTTTTTTAGGACTTATGGTTTTACCATAACTTTCATTAAATTTATTTCATATTCAATGTATTAAAGGCAGTTATGTTACTGTTTCAAAGAAATTGAAAGACAGATATATAGAAAAACAGAGAGAAATTTGAACTAGAAACTATAAGAAAAATAAAATCGATCAAAAAAAGAATATATAGATATATATATAGATAGATAGATAGATAGATAGATAGATAGATAGATAGATAGATAGATAGATAGATAGGATAGCAAATAAATAGGATTAAGAATGAATATAATTGATAGATAATCAGCTAAATAGTAAAAAGGAAGACTACACTGAAAGCTGCCAAATTAAAGTCTATTATGCTAGATTGTTGATATTACATAATAGTGATAACAAAGACAATAACATGATCTGCATGTAGATTAATTGCTCACTGTTACATAATCATCAGTTGACAAAGATTATGTAACCTTAATTTTGTTATGTTTTCTTGTTGTCTGTTTTGAAATGAAATGAATCACATGTTGATAATTTAATTTAGCTTGTCAAGGCTTATAATGAACTATTCCATAAAAATAATAGAAACAGTGAATATTAATGGAGAAAATTTAATTTTTAAGACACTTTTGAATATGAATATGTCATCTTTTGTTAAATTCGAAACTAAATCATTGATAAGAAGCTGGTCCCACTTGACCTAGTTTCCTGCTGTCGACCATTGATGTTGAGACCATCACTGCACAGATTTTTGAAACCTTTGTTGTGCTAAATTTCGCTTCGCGAAACGTCCTGCGGCCGTTTCGCTGCGCGAATATAATTGTGTTGTTAATAGAAAATTGGATACTGTTCTGTTTGGTGTGCATGGTGCGCAAACGTTACATATATGCCTATTTTCATGCATATTTGATAACCTATTATGTATCTCAGAGGCTTATAGTTGTCAATGTACCTTTTTTTAATAAAATAGTTTACAAGGTGAATGATTTGCAACAAATCACACAGTCACATATAATTCTCGGCTCTTTGGCACAGCTTTTAATGTTTGATACCATATATTTTTATATAAGGTTTTAATAATTACATAAATCGGATATTGATATCACTAAGAACTACTGATCAATCAGAACAATGAAAATTGAAAATTGTTCATTTGTATCATTATACCAGCATGTCCTTCTATGTGTGTCATATATAGGCATGCAGACCTCACTAAAATACTGGTAGTTGAAGAAGCACCTCTTCTCTGAATCACTCACATGTATGGCAGATGACTTAATCAAACTTACACAAACAATTGTCTAATGTGCCTTGTGGTGATGAGTGTACCGGTTGAAATGGTAAAGAGAAGCCGGAATGCTTTTCAAATTAAACCCTCATGAAAGCATTCCTGTTCAATTTTCCATGTCAAATGAACCCTTGCTCTCAACCAAGGAGTGTTCTAAGAGGTGGCGTCACATATTTTTGGACATAGAGGACACACTTCCTGCATCCAGAAGAACTTATACTACTTATATTCTGGCTTATTTTTTCATCATTATAATCAGTCAGATGATGTCAGTCGAAGGGCTGATGTAGAGTTCTCCAAAATTTTGTGAGATAGCCTCATCCATTGCGATGGAAAAGCACTCTCCTCTTGCAGTGAAGAATGCTACGCATTTTGTAAATCTAGACTGGTTCCAGTCATTGAGTTGTACTGCCTATGGTAGGCCCAGAAGAAGTAATTTCTGTGATGTTTGCATGCAACATTGAGGAGATATTGAGATAGGTATCCCAAGACCACCGACCTGGGTAAGGTGTTTTAGTACATATTTAATTAAAAACCACCCCAAAAAGACAAGGTGTGTGTACCAATTGACTCTTTCCTGGCTCCATATCCCCAGAGCAAATGAAGTGATGGAGTGTCTCACCTCAGCTGTATGTTAATAGTGACAAGGTATCCCTGCCATTGGTATTGTTTTTGTATAATTGTGAATTTTGTGCCTGTATGACAAATAAAATTATTTTTCTCTCTCTGACAAACCTCTTGTCCTCATCTGAGCTTGCAGAAGTGAGAAGAGCAACTTTCACTTAATAGCCCATCACTCTATCAGTGGTCTCTCGTGAGATATTCCCTTCTTGTCAACAGTCAGTGGTCAGAAGTCTAGCAAGTGGCCTACCTTCCTAGACTTGTGCAGTTGACCCTCTCCATGATTCATGTTTGGAGACACAAACTATGCAAGGTGGATGCCTTTCCTTATATGTGACATAGTACTAACTTTCAAATATCAACTCCACAGTCCAACAGGCCTTCATGGAAGATGTGTTTGTTGTCTAGCACTGTAAGAAGAAGTTCTCTCCCATGGCCCTTGTCTAATACTATGAGCATTGTATCAAGCTTGGAAAGAAAATGAAGGAGCAAGGGGTCTATGACTATTTATGGACAACAGGAAGAGAAGCAAGTGATTGAGCAGTCAAATCCTGAAGTCCTCAAAGCAGTTGAGGAGTTTTAGAAAAGTTGCTGACATGGATGAGTTCTTCAGGCACGAGAGACTCCATTCCAATCAGTACAAGGTAAATGTGGGTCTGGGATGACAAACAGTACATCCTAAGTAGATGAATTGTGGTTCAGTGGGATACCTACACAAAGACTCGGAAGTCCTTGACATATACCAAGTGAGAATAAGGTCTTGCATAAGTTACCTCGGCCCAAGAAGAGTTCAATCGTGGTTGAAGGTCTTGAAGAACAGTTAAATTGTGAGCAAAGAGTCAGAATACATCCGTTTCTGGTCAAGCTTGTCCAGTCCTATAAGAACCAAGCGAGTTGAACCTTATAACCCTGTGAGCAGGAACAGGCTGACACTCATAATGAGGCACCTACATCATTTTGTTTTTCAGCAAGACCATGCATGCCAAGGCCTTCCTTCTGTCCTTTGAACGACTGTGTCATGGTTCTTCCAATTAGAGCTTCTTCAGTAAGTTTGGCCTATTTTCTTTACTGTTGATTAGGTTTGGCATGGTAAACCTTAAGTGTGAAATCCCAATTTGTCACAGAGTGTGCATTATTTCATGTTATGATAGGTAGTGGTTGGACATCATGGTATGCTCGGAGAATGGAGAGGCTTTCCTGAAGTCTATCTGACATTTTTGCTGAGATTCAGCATGTAACTAACTTGATTCTTAGCACATCAAATACAAATAAAAGCTGGTGTATGGAGTTGCAGTTATGAACAACAAAGAAGGATACAGTCTCCCTGAATGAGGTGAGAAAGCAGGTATCTATAAGTTGTCCCCTTCTTGTTGGATTCGAAGTAACTATCTTGTGCCGTATTTAACTGAAAGCTGTCACAATGTTCCACTCCTGGTGGGTGGGCTGGACATACCAGATACCTGGTCCCACACTGGATTGACTTGTCTTATGGGGTACAAGCATGTTCTCTGTCATTTCATGGTAGATGAACAGTTGCGTGTTGATGCAAAGGCAAGTGCAACAAAGCCAGCTTCCTGCACTTCCCTGTGTTAATGCAAGGTAGTTGGTTTGAATTCCACCATGAAATTCTTGTTTTAATTAATAAAGAATATTGTGCAAAGTCAGGGATAACTAGCTATACCATTTGCCTTCAACTTTAACCACCTTGAGGTTTCATGCCAGTTCTGAGAGTTTTGGCATTTGGCCTGGGAAGAATGTCACTTCAGATGTGTAACATTCAGTTGGGTATAATTTTAAAGCTAGTTGCAATGTAAATAAGTTTAATAAAGGTTTATTTACATTAGAAGAGTTTTTTTGGAATTATACTACAATATTACTACAATATTTCAATTATCATTGTTGCACAGTATGCAATGATCATCAGAATGAGAACTGACATTAACTCAAAATATGTTGCAGTGGTTTGTCATCTTGTTGAGTTAGTAAAAAGGAAAGACACCATTTAACCAAAACACTGGCAAGACAGGTTGTAAATGGGACCTTGCTTTCAGCTCTGATGCAGTAATATCAAAATATGATTAAATTTCATATTCAAATATTTCACAAAAAATATGTTGAAGCGTTGATGAAAAAAAAAAAAAACACAAAGAAATCATCAAAAAGATCACCTATAGCTATACCAAAGACCCTTAAATCACATTTTACAACCGAATTAACCCCCATAAACAGATCTGGCATCATCAAAAATATTGGAAATGAGGTATTGCACTTGAATTTAGAACAAATATTGACCAAGATATGGGGTTTTTTGTTTGTCGTGGCGGCCATATTGGATTTTGTGCATACCAGCCACCAGGGGGGACCGCCACTTTGTATGCGGTGGTTTTTGAAAACTCCTTAGTCATATGAAGCACCATGCCAAATTGCAAAAACTTGACACCAAGTGCACAATTCTTACGGATTCCCTCCCCGCTATTTTTGAAATATTCCGACCCATAGCTCTAGACCCATTCCTTGTTTATGCAGGAAAATGGTCCATAATATGTGTACATTGCTCTTGTGACGCCTTTCCATCGTTAGAATAGAAGAATAGAATAGAAATTTACATGTAAAAGGGGCTGAGCCCTAGCCCGGAAACAAAAAAAAAATTTGTTTTTACATTTTTCTCAATATTTCAAAAAGTACAAAATATCTATCAATCAGACCATAAAAAGGCACAACTAGACCATACAGGCTTCATGTCTACCAAATTTCATCTATATGCATGCAATAGGGGCTGAGTCCCAGCCCGGAAACGAAAAAAATAATTTTTAAAAATTTCTCTCAATATTTCAATAAGTACAAAATATCCACCATCAGACAATCTAAAGGCACATTTAGACCATACAGGCTACATGTCTACCAAATTTCATCCATGTACATTCAATAGGGGCTGAGTCCTGGCTCGGAAACTATCTATCCACCCGCCGCCCGACCGGGCGTCGCCCGGACGCCCGACCGCCCGGATTCCCGACTGCTTGCCGGCGGACGGACAACATTTGACCAAAGTGATAACAATACCTTCTTCGAACTTCGTTCACTGAAGGTAAAAATGTGACGTCAACATGGAGCAACAAAGGATGTGACATCACAATCCTATTGTTTTGGTCATTGTTTGGTTTGTGACGTCATCAGGCAGCTGAAAGGCTGGTGATGTCATAACCATTGTTAAAAAATATCGCCCTTGAAGGGTGGTATGTTTTACAATATCATAGGCCCTGATATTTTGACTGTAAACAGTGATATTCATAGCCAACCAGGTGATAATCTGAATTATCACCTGGTTGGCTGTGAATATCACTGTTTACAGTCAAAATATCAGGGCCTATGATATTGTAAAAAATACCACCCTTCAAGGGCGATATTTTTAAACAATGGTTATGACATCACCAGCATTTCAGCTGCCTGATGATGTCACAAACCAAACAAGGGCCAGAATAATGGGATTGTGACGTCATGTCCATTGTAGTCCAGGAGATTTATGAAAAAAAGGGGGGTAACCCAAAACAAATTGCAATAGTAATGTGTCATATACCAAATGAAAGCTGAGGACCTCCTCTATAACATATCCAAAGTATACCAAAATCTAATTAGTGGAACATGGTTTTCTGGAGGGGGTAACTATCGGTTATTATGCATGCCCTAAATCTGCGTTATTGACATAACAATTGTGACTTAAAGGGAAGGAAACAGTACAAAACCCATTGTAAACCATCAAAATGGTTGCCCCAACTGATAGACCTCAAAACCAAACAAAATCATGAGATTCCTGACCACAGTCGTCTAGCATTAGGACCATTTAGGTCTAACCGAAGAATACAATAGCACATATACGCGGTTAGGTATATTTTCTACAATATTCAATGAATAACAATAAATTTGACATAGTTGGATTCCTCATAAAATTAGCTATCATTTGAATACCAGCTTTGGGTACTTTTCTACATTTTTCAAATATATATTATGATTGTATTAAATTAAAAATTGCCTTTTGAAAATGACGGGAACAGTCTGTACATGATCTGATGACGGATATATCAAGAGCTTGTTACTCATGGGAGAATTAGGAGGGCCAAAACTGTAGTTTTTTTTATCCTTATTCTAACTTTGTTTTATGAGCTTTTATATTAAGAGATATATAATAGGCGATAAGGTGTCAACATTTCTGCTAAATTGAGTCATATCTGGAGGTTTCAGTCAGAGCACAGGTCAGTTTACCATGAGGCTACAGAACCCAGAATGGTTTAATAACATGATGATACATTTATCAACTAGAAGGTTACAACTCTATTTTCTCATATTTATTAAAGAATCAGTGGGGCGATTCAAAGTTCATAGATGATTGCCATTGACCCCCCTAGTGTTCACTATGGTCAATTCCAGTTCAACTGCCTCAAACAAAAAAGTTATTGATACAGAAGAAAAAATTGACTTAATCTTATATTTATGTGTCAAGATGTAGAAATAAGTAAATTATAAACACTATAGTTCTTATGTCAATTAAAGATGATGTGATATTGGTTTTCACCTTAAGTTTTCATACAATGTACAAAAAATCCGGAAATGTCAAAAATTTCTAAATTGATCAACAGCGATTTTTCTAATTGGTATTATTGCTTCCGTTGCAACTTCAGGGCAGACATTCTTTTTAACTTTCGTTATTTGTGAAGTTCATGGCAGGTCAATATAGTGGTTCCCAGCTTTTTAAAGCAAGGAGTGTGTTTTAAAAAGCAAGAACGACAAATAGAAAATTACTTACAGCTATTACTTTACAATTACTTTTACTTATTTCTAAGAATTCAAAACAGTATTTGATAAAAGTGTAGCTTATTGTATATTGATCGGTCTCCTTTTTCATCATTAATTTAAAAGGATTTGTGCAACTATTTAAAGTTTATGGAATGAATTGAAATTTAGGATATGGTTGTTTTACTAGTATAGCCACTAATTCTAAAGGCTCAAGGTGGGTTTTTAGTCCAGGAGATTTATGAAAAAAAGGGGGGTAACCCAAAACAAATTGCAATAGTAATGTGTCATATACCAAATGAAAGCTGAGGACCTCCTCTATAACATATCCAAAGTATACCAAAATCTAATTAGTGGAACATGGTTTTCTGGAGGGGGTAACTATCGGTTATTATGCATGCCCTAAATCTGCGTTATTGACATAACAATTGTGACTTAGAGGGAAGGAAACAGTACAAAACCCATTGTAAACCATCAAAATGGTTGCCCCAACTGATAGACCTCAAAACCAAACAAAATCATGAGATTCCTGACCACAGTCGTCTAGCATTAGGACCATTTAGGTCTAACCGAAGAATACAATAGCACATATACGCGGTTAGGTATATTTTCTACAATATTCAATGAATAACAATAAATTTGACATAGTTGGATTCCTCATAAAATTAGCTATCATTTGAATACCAGCTTTGGGTACTTTTCTACATTTTTCAAATATATATTATGATTGTATTAAATTAAAAATTGCCTTTTGAAAATGACGGGAACAGTCTGCACATGATCTGATGACGGATATATCAAGAGCTTGTTACTCATGGGAGAATTAGGAGGGCCAAAACTGTAGTTTTTTTTATCCTTATTCTAACTTTGTTTTATGAGCTTTTATATTAAGAGATATATAATAGGCGATAAGGTGTCAACATTTCTGCTAAATTGAGTCATATCTGGAGGTTTCAGTCAGAGCACAGGTCAGTTTACCATGAGGCTACAGAACCCAGAATGGTTTAATAACATGATGATACATTTATCAACTAGAAGGTTACAACTCTATTTTCTCATATTTATTAAAGAATCAGTGGGGCGATTCAAAGTTCATAGATGATTGCCATTGACCCCCCTAGTGTTCACTATGGTCAATTCCAGTTCAACTGCCTCAAACAAAAAAGTTATTGATACAGAAGAAAAAATTGACTTAATCTTATATTTATGTGTCAAGATGTAGAAATAAGTAAATTATAAACACTATAGTTCTTATGTCAATTAAAGATGATGTGATATTGGTTTTCACCTTAAGTTTTCATACAATGTACAAAAAATCCGGAAAATGTCAAAAATTTCTAAATTGATCAACAGCGATTTTTCTAATTGGTATTATTGCTTCCGTTGCAACTTCAGGGCAGACATTCTTTTTAACTTTCGTTATTTGTGAAGTTCATGGCAGGTCAATATAGTGGTTCCCAGCTTTTTAAAGCAAGGAGTGTGTTTTAAAAAGCAAGAACGACAAATAGAAAATTACTTACAGCTATTACTTTACAATTACTTTTACTTATTTCTAAGAATTCAAAACAGTATTTGATAAAAGTGTAGCTTATTGTATATTGATCGGTCTCCTTTTTCATCATTAATTTAAAAGGATTTGTGCAACTATTTAAAGTTTATGGAATGAATTGAAATTTAGGATATGGTTGTTTTACTAGTATAGCCACTAATTCTAAAGGCTCAAGGTGGGTTTTTAGTCCAGGAGATTTATGAAAAAAAGGGGGGTAACCCAAAACAAATTGCAATAGTAATGTGTCATATACCAAATGAAAGCTGAGGACCTCCTCTATAACATATCCAAAGTATACCAAAATCTAATTAGTGGAACATGGTTTTCTGGAGGGGGTAACTATCGGTTATTATGCATGCCCTAAATCTGCGTTATTGACATAACAATTGTGACTTAGAGGGAAGGAAACAGTACAAAACCCAATGTAAACCATCAAAATGGTTGCCCCAACTGATAGACCTCAAAACCAAACAAAATCATGAGATTCCTGACCACAGTCGTCTAGCATTAGGACCATTTAGGTCTAACCGAAGAATACAATAGCACATATACGCGGTTAGGTATATTTTCTACAATATTCAATGAATAACAATAAATTTGACATAGTTGGATTCCTCATAAAATTAGCTATCATTTGAATACCAGCTTTGGGTACTTTTCTACATTTTTCAAATACATATTATGATTGTATTAAATTAAAAATTGCCTTTTGAAAATGACGGGAACAGTCTGTACATGATCTGATGACGGATATATCAAGAGCTTGTTACTCATGGAGAATTAGGAGGGCCAAAACTGTAGTTTTTTTTATCCTTATTCTAACTTTGTTTTATGAGCTTTTATATTAAGAGATATATAATAGGCGATAAGGTGTCAACATTTCTGCTAAATTGAGTCATATCTGGAGGTTTCAGTCAGAGCACAGGTCAGTTTACCATGAGGCTACAGAACCCAGAATGGTTTAATAACATGATGATACATTTATCAACTAGAAGGTTACAACTCTATTTTCTCATATTTATTAAAGAATCAGTGGGGCGATTCAAAGTTCATAGATGATTGCCATTGACCCCCCTAGTATTCACTATGGTCAATTCCAGTTCAACTGCCTCAAACAAAAAAGTTATTGATACAGAAGAAAAAATTAACTTAATCTTATATTTATGTGTCAAGATGTAGAAATAAGTAAATTATAAACACTATAGTTCTTATGTCAATTAAAGATGATGTGATATTGGTTTTCACCTTAAGTTTTCATACAATGTACAAAAAATCCGGAAAATGTCAAAAATTTCTAAATTGATCAACGGCGATTTTTCTAATTGGTATTATTGCTTCCGTTACAACTTCAGGGCAGACATTCTTTTTAACTTTCGTTATTTGTGAAGTTCATGGCAGGTCAATATAGTGGTTCCCAGCTTTTTAAAGCAAGGAGTGTGTTTTAAAAAGCAAGAACGACAAATAGAAAATTACTTACAGCTATTACTTTACAATTACTTTTACTTATTTCTAAGAATTCAAAACAGTATTTGATAAAAGTGTAGCTTATTGTATATTGATCGGTCTCCTTTTTCATCATTAATTTAAAAGGATTTGTGCAACTATTTAAAGTTTATGGAATGAATTGAAATTTAGGATATGGTTGTTTTACTAGTATAGCCACTAATTCTAAAGGCTCAAGGTGGGTTTTTAGTCCAGGAGATTTATGAAAAAAAGGGGGGTAACCCAAAACAAATTGCAATAGTAATGTGTCATATACCAAATGAAAGCTGAGGACCTCCTCTATAACATATCCAAAGTATACCAAAATCTAATTAGTGGAACATGGTTTTCTGGAGGGGGTAACTATCGGTTATTATGCATGCCCTAAATCTGCGTTATTGACATAACAATTGTGACTTAGAGGGAAGGAAACAGTACAAAACCCATTGTAAACCATCAAAATGGTTGCCCCAACTGATAGACCTCAAAACCAAACAAAATCATGAGATTCCTGACCACAGTCGTCTAGCATTAGGACCATTTAGGTCTAACCGAAGAATACAATAGCACATATACGCGGTTAGGTATATTTTCTACAATATTCAATGAATAACAATAAATTTGACATAGTTGGATTCCTCATAAAATTAGCTATCATTTGAATACCAGCTTTGGGTACTTTTCTACATTTTTCAAATATATATTATGATTGTATTAAATTAAAAATTGCCTTTTGAAAATGACGGGAACAGTCTGTACATGATCTGATGACGGATATATCAAGAGCTTGTTACTCATGGGAGAATTAGGAGGGCCAAAACTGTAGTTTTTTTTATCCTTATTCTAACTTTGTTTTATGAGCTTTTATATTAAGAGATATATAATAGGCGATAAGGTGTCAACATTTCTGCTAAATTGAGTCATATCTGGAGGTTTCAGTCAGAGCACAGGTCAGTTTTCCATGAGGCTACAGAACCCAGAATGGTTTAATAACATGATGATACATTTATCAACTAGAAGGTTACAACTCTATTTTCTCATATTTATTAAAGAATCAGTGGGGCGATTCAAAGTTCATAGATGATTGCCATTGACCCCCCTAGTGTTCACTATGGTCAATTCCAGTTCAACTGCCTCAAACAAAAAAGTTATTGATACAGAAGAAAAAATTGACTTAATCTTATATTTATGTGTCAAGATGTAGAAATAAGTAAATTATAAACACTATAGTTCTTATGTCAATTAAAGATGATGTGATATTGGTTTTCACCTTAAGTTTTCATACAATGTACAAAAAATCCGGAAAATGTCAAAAATTTCTAAATTGATCAACAGCGATTTTTCTAATTGGTATTATTGCTTCCGTTGCAACTTCAGGGCAGACATTCTTTTTAACTTTCGTTATTTGTGAAGTTCATGGCAGGTCAATATAGTGGTTCCCAGCTTTTTAAAGCAAGGAGTGTGTTTTAAAAAGCAAGAACGACAAATAGAAAATTACTTACAGCTATTACTTTACAATTACTTTTACTTATTTCTAAGAATTCAAAACAGTATTTGATAAAAGTGTAGCTTATTGTATATTGATCGGTCTCCTTTTTCATCATTAATTTAAAAGGATTTGTGCAACTATTTAAAGTTTATGGAATGAATTGAAATTTAGGATATGGTTGTTTTACTAGTATAGCCACTAATTCTAAAGGCTCAAGGTGGGTTTTTAGTCCAGGAGATTTATGAAAAAAAGGGGGGTAACCCAAAACAAATTGCAATAGTAATGTGTCATATACCAAATGAAAGCTGAGGACCTCCTCTATAACATATCCAAAGTATACCAAAATCTAATTAGTGGAACATGGTTTTCTGGAGGGGTAACTATCGGTTATTATGCATGCCCTAAATCTGCGTTATTGACATAACAATTGTGACTTAGAGGGAAGGAAACACTACAAAACCCATTGTAAACCATCAAAATGGTTGCCCCAACTGATAGACCTCAAAACCAAACAAAATCATGAGATTCCTGACCACAGTCGTCTAGCATTAGGACCATTTAGGTCTAACCGAAGAATACAATAGCACATATACGCGGTTAGGTATATTTTCTACAATATTCAATGAATAACAATAAATTTGACATAGTTGGATTCCTCATAAAATTAGCTATCATTTGAATACCAGCTTTGGGTACTTTTCTACATTTTTCAAATACATATTATGATTGTATTAAATTAAAAATTGCCTTTTGAAAATGACGGGAACAGTCTGTACATGATCTGATGACGGATATATCAAGAGCTTGTTACTCATGGGAGAATTAGGAGGGCCAAAACTGTAGTTTTTTTTATCCTTATTCTAACTTTGTTTTATGAGCTTTTATATTAAGAGATATATAATAGGCGATAAGGTGTCAACATTTCTGCTAAATTGAGTCATATCTGGAGGTTTCAGTCAGAGCACAGGTCAGTTTACCATGAGGCTACAGAACCCAGAATGGTTTAATAACATGATGATACATTTATCAACTAGAAGGTTACAACTCTATTTTCTCATATTTATTAAAGAATCAGTGGGGCGATTCAAAGTTCATAGATGATTGCCATTGACCCCCCTAGTATTCACTATGGTCAATTCCAGTTCAACTGCCTCAAACAAAAAAGTTATTGATACAGAAGAAAAAATTAACTTAATCTTATATTTATGTGTCAAGATGTAGAAATAAGTAAATTATAAACACTATAGTTCTTATGTCAATTAAAGATGATGTGATATTGGTTTTCACCTTAAGTTTTCATACAATGTACAAAAAATCCGGAAAATGTCAAAAATTTCTAAATTGATCAACGGCGATTTTTCTAATTGGTATTATTGCTTCCGTTGCAACTTCAGGGCAGACATTCTTTTTAACTTTCGTTATTTGTGAAGTTCATGGCAGGTCAATATAGTGGTTCCCAGCTTTTTAAAGCAAGGAGTGTGTTTTAAAAAGCAAGAACGACAAATAGAAAATTACTTACAGCTATTACTTTACAATTACTTTTACTTATTTCTAAGAATTCAAAACAGTATTTGATAAAAGTGTAGCTTATTGTATATTGATCGGTCTCCTTTTTCATCATTAATTTAAAAGGATTTGTGCAACTATTTAAAGTTTATGGAATGAATTGAAATTTAGGATATGGTTGTTTTACTAGTATAGCCACTAATTCTAAAGGCTCAAGGTGGGTTTTTAGTCCAGGAGATTTATGAAAAAAAGGGGGGTAACCCAAAACAAATTGCAATAGTAATGTGTCATATACCAAATGAAAGCTGAGGACCTCCTCTATAACATATCCAAAGTATACCAAAATCTAATTAGTGGAACATGGTTTTCTGGAGGGGGTAACTATCGGTTATTATGCATGCCCTAAATCTGCGTTATTGACCTAACAATTGTGACTTAGACGGAAGGAAACAGTACAAAACCCATTGTAAACCATCAAAATGGTTGCCCCAACTGATAGACCTCAAAACCAAACAAAATCATGAGATTCCTGACCACAGTCGTCTAGCATTAGGACCATTTAGGTCTAACCGAAGAATACAATAGCACATATACGCGTTTAGGTATATTTTCTACAATATTCAATGAATAACAATAAATTTGACATAGTTGGATTCCTCATAAAATTAGCTATCATTTGAATACCAGCTTTGGGTACTTTTCTACATTTTTCAAATATATATTATGATTGTATTAAATTAAAAATTGCCTTTTGAAAATGACGGGAACAGTCTGTACATGATCTGATGACGGATATATCAAGAGCTTGTTACTCATGGGAGAATTAGGAGGGCCAAAACTGTAGTTTTTTTTATCCTTATTCTAACTTTGTTTTATGAGCTTTTATATTAAGAGATATATAATAGGCGATAAGGTGTCAACATTTCTGCTAAATTGAGTCATATCTGGAGGTTTCAGTCAGAGCACAGGTCAGTTTTCCATGAGGCTACAGAACCCAGAATGGTTTAATAACATGATGATACATTTATCAACTAGAAGGTTACAACTCTATTTTCTCATATTTATTAAAGAATCAGTGGGGCGATTCAAAGTTCATAGATGATTGCCATTGACCCCCCTAGTGTTCACTATGGTCAATTCCAGTTCAACTGCCTCAAACAAAAAAGTTATTGATACAGAAGAAAAAATTGACTTAATCTTATATTTATGTGTCAAGATGTAGAAATAAGTAAATTATAAACACTATAGTTCTTATGTCAATTAAAGATGATGTGATATTGGTTTTCACCTTAAGTTTTCATACAATGTACAAAAAATCCGGAAAATGTCAAAAATTTCTAAATTGATCAACAGCGATTTTTCTAATTGGTATTATTGCTTCCGTTGCAACTTCAGGGCAGACATTCTTTTTAACTTTCGTTATTTGTGAAGTTCATGGCAGGTCAATATAGTGGTTCCCAGCTTTTTAAAGCAAGGAGTGTGTTTTAAAAAGCAAGAACGACAAATAGAAAATTACTTACAGCTATTACTTTACAATTACTTTTACTTATTTCTAAGAATGCATGCCCTAAATCTGCGTTATTGACATAACAATTGTGACTTAGAGGGAAGGAAACAGTACAAAACCCATTGTAAACCATCAAAATGGTTGCCCCAACTGATAGACCTCAAAACCAAACAAAATCATGAGATTCCTGACCACAGTCGTCTAGCATTAGGACCATTTAGGTCTAACCGAAGAATACAATAGCACATATACGCGGTTAAGTATATTTTCTACAATATTCAATGAATAACAATAAATTTGACATAGTTGGATTCCTCATAAAATTAGCTATCATTTGAATACTAGCTTTGGGTACTTTTCTACATTTTTCAAATACATATTATGATTGTATTAAATTAAAAATTGCCTTTTGAAAATGACGGGAACAGTCTGTACATGATCTGATGACGGATATATCAAGAGCTTGTTACTCATGGGAGAATTAGGAGGGCCAAAACTGTAGTTTTTTTTATCCTTATTCTAACTTTGTTTTATGAGCTTTTATATTAAGAGATATATAATAGGCGATAAGGTGTCAACATTTCTGCTAAATTGAGTCATATCTGGAGGTTTCAGTCAGAGCACAGGTCAGTTTACCATGAGGCTACAGAACCCAGAATGGTTTAATAACATGATGATACATTTATCAACTAGAAGGTTACAACTCAATTTTCTCATATTTATTAAAGAATCAGTGGGGCGATTCAAAGTTCATAGATGATTGCCATTGACCCCCCTAGTATTCACTATGGTCAATTCCAGTTCAACTGCCTCAAACAAAAAAGTTATTGATACAGAAGAAAAAATTAACTTAATCTTATATTTATGTGTCAAGATGTAGAAATAAGTAAATTATAAACACTATAGTTCTTATGTCAATTAAAGATGATGTGATATTGGTTTTCACCTTAAGTTTTCATACAATGTACAAAAAATCCGGAAAATGTCAAAAATTTCTAAATTGATCAACGGCGATTTTTCTAATTGGTATTATTGCTTCCGTTGCAACTTCAGGGCAGACATTCTTTTTAACTTTCGTTATTTGTGAAGTTCATGGCAGGTCAATATAGTGGTTCCCAGCTTTTTAAAGCAAGGAGTGTGTTTTAAAAAGCAAGAACGACAAATAGAAAATTACTTACAGCTATTACTTTACAATTACTTTTACTTATTTCTAAGAATTCAAAACAGTATTTGATAAAAGTGTAGCTTATTGTATATTGATCGGTCTCCTTTTTCATCATTAATTTAAAAGGATTTGTGCAACTATTTAAAGTTTATGGAATGAATTGAAATTTAGGATATGGTTGTTTTACTAGTATAGCCACTAATTCTAAAGGCTCAAGGTGGGTTTTTAGTCCAGGAGATTTATGAAAAAAAGGGGGGTAACCCAAAACAAATTGCAATAGTAATGTGTCATATACCAAATGAAAGCTGAGGACCTCCTCTATAACATATCCAAAGTATACCAAAATCTAATTAGTGGAACATGGTTTTCTGGAGGGGGTAACTATCGGTTATTATGCATGCCCTAAATCTGCGTTATTGACATAACAATTGTGACTTAGAGGGAAGGAAACAGTACAAAACCCATTGTAAACCATCAAAATGGTTGCCCCAACTGATAGACCTCAAAACCAAACAAAATCATGAGATTCCTGACCACAGTCGTCTAGCATTAGGACCATTTAGGTCTAACCGAAGAATACAATAGCACATATACGCGGTTAGGTATATTTTCTACAATATTCAATGAATAACAATAAATTTGACATAGTTGGATTCCTCATAAAATTAGCTATCATTTGAATACCAGCTTTGGGTACTTTTCTACATTTTTCAAATATATATTATGATTGTATTAAATTAAAAATTGCCTTTTGAAAATGACGGGAACAGTCTGTACATGATCTGATGACGGATATATCAAGAGCTTGTTACTCATGGGAGAATTAGGAGGGCCAAAACTGTAGTTTTTTTTATCCTTATTCTAACTTTGTTTTATGAGCTTTTATATTAAGAGATATATAATAGGCGATAAGGTGTCAACATTTCTGCTAAATTGAGTCATATCTGGAGGTTTCAGTCAGAGCACAGGTCAGTTTTCCATGAGGCTACAGAACCCAGAATGGTTTAATAACATGATGATACATTTATCAACTAGAAGGTTACAACTCTATTTTCTCATATTTATTAAAGAATCAGTGGGGCGATTCAAAGTTCATAGATGATTGCCATTGACCCCCCTAGTGTTCACTATGGTCAATTCCAGTTCAACTGCCTCAAACAAAAAAGTTATTGATACAGAAGAAAAAATTGACTTAATCTTATATTTATGTGTCAAGATGTAGAAATAAGTAAATTATAAACACTATAGTTCTTATGTCAATTAAAGATGATGTGATATTGGTTTTCACCTTAAGTTTTCATACAATGTACAAAAAATCCGGAAAATGTCAAAAATTTCTAAATTGATCAACAGCGATTTTTCTAATTGGTATTATTGCTTCCGTTGCAACTTCAGGGCAGACATTCTTTTTAACTTTCGTTATTTGTGAAGTTCATGGCAGGTCAATATAGTGGTTCCCAGCTTTTTAAAGCAAGGAGTGTGTTTTAAAAAGCAAGAACGACAAATAGAAAATTACTTACAGCTATTACTTTACAATTACTTTTACTTATTTCTAAGAATTCAAAACAGTATTTGATAAAAGTGTAGCTTATTGTATATTGATCGGTCTCCTTTTTCATCATTAATTTAAAAGGATTTGTGCAACTATTTAAAGTTTATGGAATGAATTGAAATTTAGGATATGGTTGTTTTACTAGTATAGCCACTAATTCTAAAGGCTCAAGGTGGGTTTTTAGTCCAGGAGATTTATGAAAAAAAGGGGGGTAACCCAAAACAAATTGCAATAGTAATGTGTCATATACCAAATGAAAGCTGAGGACCTCCTCTATAACATATCCAAAGTATACCAAAATCTAATTAGTGGAACATGGTTTTCTGGAGGGGTAACTATCGGTTATTATGCATGCCCTAAATCTGCGTTATTGACATAACAATTGTGACTTAGAGGGAAGGAAACAGTACAAAACCCATTGTAAACCATCAAAATGGTTGCCCCAACTGATAGACCTCAAAACCAAACAAAATCATGAGATTCCTGACCACAGTCGTCTAGCATTAGGACCATTTAGGTCTAACCGAAGAATACAATAGCACATATACGCGGTTAAGTATATTTTCTACAATATTCAATGAATAACAATAAATTTGACATAGTTGGATTCCTCATAAAATTAGCTATCATTTGAATACCAGCTTTGGGTACTTTTCTACATTTTTCAAATACATATTATGATTGTATTAAATTAAAAATTGCCTTTTGAAAATGACGGGAACAGTCTGTACATGATCTGATGACGGATATATCAAGAGCTTGTTACTCATGGGAGAATTAGGAGGGCCAAAACTGTAGTTTTTTTTATCCTTATTCTAACTTTGTTTTATGAGCTTTTATATTAAGAGATATATAATAGGCGATAAGGTGTCAACATTTCTGCTAAATTGAGTCATATCTGGAGGTTTCAGTCAGAGCACAGGTCAGTTTACCATGAGGCTACAGAACCCAGAATGGTTTAATAACATGATGATACATTTATCAACTAGAAGGTTACAACTCTATTTTCTCATATTTATTAAAGAATCAGTGGGGCGATTCAAAGTTCATAGATGATTGCCATTGACCCCCCTAGTATTCACTATGGTCAATTCCAGTTCAACTGCCTCAAACAAAAAAGTTATTGATACAGAAGAAAAAATTAACTTAATCTTATATTTATGTGTCAAGATGTAGAAATAAGTAAATTATAAACACTATAGTTCTTATGTCAATTAAAGATGATGTGATATTGGTTTTCACCTTAAGTTTTCATACAATGTACAAAAAATCCGGAAAATGTCAAAAATTTCTAAATTGATCAACGGCGATTTTTCTAATTGGTATTATTGCTTCCGTTGCAACTTCAGGGCAGACATTCTTTTTAACTTTCGTTATTTGTGAAGTTCATGGCAGGTCAATATAGTGGTTCCCAGCTTTTTAAAGCAAGGAGTGTGTTTTAAAAAGCAAGAACGACAAATAGAAAATTACTTACAGCTATTACTTTACAATTACTTTTACTTATTTCTAAGAATTCAAAACAGTATTTGATAAAAGTGTAGCTTATTGTATATTGATCGGTCTCCTTTTTCATCATTAATTTAAAAGGATTTGTGCAACTATTTAAAGTTTATGGAATGAATTGAAATTTAGGATATGGTTGTTTTACTAGTATAGCCACTAATTCTAAAGGCTCAAGGTGGGTTTTTAGTCCAGGAGATTTATGAAAAAAAGGGGGGTAACCCAAAACAAATTGCAATAGTAATGTGTCATATACCAAATGAAAGCTGAGGACCTCCTCTATAACATATCCAAAGTATACCAAAATCTAATTAGTGGAACATGGTTTTCTGGAGGGGGTAACTATCGGTTATTATGCATGCCCTAAATCTGCGTTATTGACATAACAATTGTGACTTAGAGGGAAGGAAACAGTACAAAACCCATTGTAAACCATCAAAATGGTTGCCCCAACTGATAGACCTCAAAACCAAACAAAATCATGAGATTCCTGACCACAGTCGTCTAGCATTAGGACCATTTAGGTCTAACCGAAGAATACAATAGCACATATACGCGGTTAGGTATATTTTCTACAATATTCAATGAATAACAATAAATTTGACATAGTTGGATTCCTCATAAAATTAGCTATCATTTGAATACCAGCTTTGGGTACTTTTCTACATTTTTCAAATATATATTATGATTGTATTAAATTAAAAATTGCCTTTTGAAAATGACGGGAACAGTCTGTACATGATCTGATGACGGATATATCAAGAGCTTGTTACTCATGGGAGAATTAGGAGGGCCAAAACTGTAGTTTTTTTTATCCTTATTCTAACTTTGTTTTATGAGCTTTTATATTAAGAGATATATAATAGGCGATAAGGTGTCAACATTTCTGCTAAATTGAGTCATATCTGGAGGTTTCAGTCAGAGCACAGGTCAGTTTTCCATGAGGCTACAGAACCCAGAATGGTTTAATAACATGATGATACATTTATCAACTAGAAGGTTACAACTCTATTTTCTCATATTTATTAAAGAATCAGTGGGGCGATTCAAAGTTCATAGATGATTGCCATTGACCCCCCTAGTGTTCACTATGGTCAATTCCAGTTCAACTGCCTCAAACAAAAAAGTTATTGATACAGAAGAAAAAATTGACTTAATCTTATATTTATGTGTCAAGATGTAGAAATAAGTAAATTATAAACACTATAGTTCTTATGTCAATTAAAGATGATGTGATATTGGTTTTCACCTTAAGTTTTCATACAATGTACAAAAAATCCGGAAAATGTCAAAAATTTCTAAATTGATCAACAGCGATTTTTCTAATTGGTATTATTGCTTCCGTTGCAACTTCAGGGCAGACATTCTTTTTAACTTTCGTTATTTGTGAAGTTCATGGCAGGTCAATATAGTGGTTCCCAGCTTTTTAAAGCAAGGAGTGTGTTTTAAAAAGCAAGAACGACAAATAGAAAATTACTTACAGCTATTACTTTACAATTACTTTTACTTATTTCTAAGAATTCAAAACAGTATTTGATAAAAGTGTAGCTTATTGTATATTGATCGGTCTCCTTTTTCATCATTAATTTAAAAGGATTTGTGCAACTATTTAAAGTTTATGGAATGAATTGAAATTTAGGATATGGTTGTTTTACTAGTATAGCCACTAATTCTAAAGGCTCAAGGTGGGTTTTTAGTCCAGGAGATTTATGAAAAAAAGGGGGGTAACCCAAAACAAATTGCAATAGTAATGTGTCATATACCAAATGAAAGCTGAGGACCTCCTCTATAACATATCCAAAGTATACCAAAATCTAATTAGTGGAACATGGTTTTCTGGAGGGGGTAACTATCGGTTATTATGCATGCCCTAAATCTGCGTTATTGACATAACAATTGTGACTTAGAGGGAAGGAAACAGTACAAAACCCATTGTAAACCATCAAAATGGTTGCCCCAACTGATAGACCTCAAAACCAAACAAAATCATGAGATTCCTGACCACAGTCGTCTAGCATTAGGACCATTTAGGTCTAACCGAAGAATACAATAGCACATATACGCGGTTAGGTATATTTTCTACAATATTCAATGAATAACAATAAATTTGACATAGTTGGATTCCTCATAAAATTAGCTATCATTTGAATACCAGCTTTGGGTACTTTTCTACATTTTTCAAATATATATTATGATTGTATTAAATTAAAAATTGCCTTTTGAAAATGACGGGAACAGTCTGTACATGATCTGATGACGGATATATCAAGAGCTTGTTACTCATGGGAGAATTAGGAGGGCCAAAACTGTAGTTTTTTTTATCCTTATTCTAACTTTGTTTTATGAGCTTTTATATTAAGAGATATATAATAGGCGATAAGGTGTCAACATTTCTGCTAAATTGAGTCATATCTGGAGGTTTCAGTCAGAGCACAGGTCAGTTTACCATGAGGCTACAGAACCCAGAATGGTTTAATAACATGATGATACATTTATCAACTAGAAGGTTACAACTCTATTTTCTCATATTTATTAAAGAATCAGTGGGGCGATTCAAAGTTCATAGATGATTGCCATTGACCCCCTAGTATTCACTATGGTCAATTCCAGTTCAACTGCCTCAAACAAAAAAGTTATTGATACAGAAGAAAAAATTAACTTAATCTTATATTTATGTGTCAAGATGTAGAAATAAGTAAATTATAAACACTATAGTTCTTATGTCAATTAAAGATGATGTGATATTGGTTTTCACCTTAAGTTTTCATACAATGTACAAAAAATCCGGAAAATGACAAAAATTTCTAAATTGATCAACGGCGATTTTTCTAATTGGTATTATTGCTTCCGTTGCAACTTCAGGGCAGACATTCTTTTTAACTTTCGTTATTTGTGAAGTTCATGGCAGGTCAATATAGTGGTTCCCAGCTTTTTAAAGCAAGGAGTGTGTTTTAAAAAGCAAGAACGACAAATAGAAAATTACTTACAGCTATTACTTTACAATTACTTTTACTTATTTCTAAGAATTCAAAACAGTATTTGATAAAAGTGTAGCTTATTGTATATTGATCGGTCTCCTTTTTCATCATTAATTTAAAAGGATTTGTGCAACTATTTAAAGTTTATGGAATGAATTGAAATTTAGGATATGGTTGTTTTACTAGTATAGCCACTAATTCTAAAGGCTCAAGGTGGGTTTTTAGTCCAGGAGATTTATGAAAAAAAGGGGGGTAACCCAAAACAAATTGCAATAGTAATGTGTCATATACCAAATGAAAGCTGAGGACCTCCTCTATAACATATCCAAAGTATACCAAAATCTAATTAGTGGAACATGGTTTTCTGGAGGGGGTAACTATCGGTTATTATGCATGCCCTAAATCTGCGTTATTGACATAACAATTGTGACTTAGAGGGAAGGAAACAGTACAAAACCCATTGTAAACCATCAAAATGGTTGCCCCAACTGATAGACCTCAAAACCAAACAAAATCATGAGATTCCTGACCACAGTCGTCTAGCATTAGGACCATTTAGGTCTAACCGAAGAATACAATAGCACATATACGCGGTTAGGTATATTTTCTACAATATTCAATGAATAACAATAAATTTGACATAGTTGGATTCCTCATAAAATTAGCTATCATTTGAATACCAGCTTTGGGTACTTTTCTACATTTTTCAAATATATATTATGATTGTATTAAATTAAAAATTGCCTTTTGAAAATGACGGGAACAGTCTGTACATGATCTGATGACGGATATATCAAGAGCTTGTTACTCATGGGAGAATTAGGAGGGCCAAAACTGTAGTTTTTTTTATCCTTATTCTAACTTTGTTTTATGAGCTTTTATATTAAGAGATATATAATAGGCGATAAGGTGTCAACATTTCTGCTAAATTGAGTCATATCTGGAGGTTTCAGTCAGAGCACAGGTCAGTTTTCCATGAGGCTACAGAACCCAGAATGGTTTAATAACATGATGATACATTTATCAACTAGAAGGTTACAACTCTATTTTCTCATATTTATTAAAGAATCAGTGGGGCGATTCAAAGTTCATAGATGATTGCCATTGACCCCCCTAGTGTTCACTATGGTCAATTCCAGTTCAACTGCCTCAAACAAAAAAGTTATTGATACAGAAGAAAAAATTGACTTAATCTTATATTTATGTGTCAAGATGTAGAAATAAGTAAATTATAAACACTATAGTTCTTATGTCAATTAAAGATGATGTGATATTGGTTTTCACCTTAAGTTTTCATACAATGTACAAAAAATCCGGAAAATGTCAAAAATTTCTAAATTGATCAACAGCGATTTTTCTAATTGGTATTATTGCTTCCGTTGCAACTTCAGGGCAGACATTCTTTTTAACTTTCGTTATTTGTGAAGTTCATGGCAGGTCAATATAGTGGTTCCCAGCTTTTTAAAGCAAGGAGTGTGTTTTAAAAAGCAAGAACGACAAATAGAAAATTACTTACAGCTATTACTTTACAATTACTTTTACTTATTTCTAAGAATTCAAAACAGTATTTGATAAAAGTGTAGCTTATTGTATATTGATCGGTCTCCTTTTTCATCATTAATTTAAAAGGATTTGTGCAACTATTTAAAGTTTATGGAATGAATTGAAATTTAGGATATGGTTGTTTTACTAGTATAGCCACTAATTCTAAAGGCTCAAGGTGGGTTTTAGGACCTAAAGGATGCTGCAGTATATGTTAAAGTACTTTAGCATACTATTTTTTATATATCCAGAATGATGTGCCGATGAAATTGATATCAGAATAATGTTCAATCACTTTCAAAATACATTGTGATTGTGGGATTGTAATTTGAGGATAATCCATGCAAGAGTAGGAACAATTTCTGCCTTTTCGCGGAGTTATTGGGATAATCATCTTGTAAAAGACACTTATGAAAGGAAATTGAGTGACTACCACATACAGACTGGCATCTACTGACTAGATTATTACCTTTTTTTGTCTTAGTAGAGTTTTTTTTACAGGCAATTTCATTAGAACGCGATTCTAAGACTCTTTACACACTAAATACATAGCATTTTTGCTTTATCTGATTGGTTTAGAAACAACAGAACGTCACACAGCCAATATATCAAACGTAGCAAGTATATACTGTGCATTGATTCCTCACAGGCAACTGTGAATGACCAGAATCGCATGGTAATGAAATCACCTGTAACATGTAGACAGTGACTTAAGTCTTGAAGAGCCGGACAAGTTGAAACATAAAGTGAGGCTTTAGGCTTGTTTGGAAATTAAGCAACTATTGAATACCTGTGCAAGAAAATATAATTACTGAAGGAATTATTTGGAAGCCAAACGATGACGCTATTGACAGAACAGATCTAGGATTCGTCAAGACTTTAACTTTTAGGAACACAAGGCTCTTGAATGCAACAGAAACCTACCAGTTAACAGAAATGCCATGAAGGCATCACATTTGAGTTAGATCATTGATATCACACACAGATGTGTGACCATTCAATGTTGAAATGCTGGTAAATACCACTTTGCTTGCTCAGCTTTATGGTTCGGCATGTTGTGCAAATGCATTGCATGAAATGTATGGATACAGAAAAAAGAAAGTGCATTAGAAAACTGAAACATTAAGTTAGAATCAAAACAAAGATGCTCTTGTGCGCAAGAATGTTAGGTTAAATCACATTTATTATCCTTATGTTAATTTGTTTGTGTCTTTTGGTCCATCCTGGACCAACGTGTGTCAGATACAATAATGTTATCTTATTGTGAAAACCAACAAACAAAAAGTAATTTATAGGATAAATATTGGCAGATATCAGACTACCAACAATTACTCTGAAGCAGTGATGGAAATGGGGGAGGTGGGCTTAGCTCCCTTGATCAGAAAACTGGTGGAGCTCTTCCCTCCTACAGCTCCCCAATGATCACTGGTCAAAAATACAATTTCCTGTTTACTTTTTCAGTTCTCTAAGTACTGTTAGCCAAAATTATATTCTAAATTCTAATGGCAGGAATTTACTCTTTTAAAATTTGGAATGGTACGTTGCTGCCGCACCAACCATCACTGCCCTGTATTCTGATTGTAAACTTCTGCACATTCAAATAAGTCTGCAGGCTCCCCTTCCCCTTCTTCTTTATCCAAAGTCATATCTTCTTCATTTAAAAGGCCAAAAAATGTTCTGTTAGATGGATGTTTGCTCCTATTTTTTACAATTTAAAACAATATGCATAGCCTACCAACCATTCTAATTTTCGGATGTGAATCACACCCCAACTAATTTTTCCCTTTTCCAGATGAAATAGAAGGAAAGTATCACTCAAATTCTGTACCCTGTGAACTAACTGTATCTGGTGCTCTCATATTATTAGTTGGGTCATATATCACAATTTCGTGACCGTTGAGAGCGAAGTAAGGTTTTATGATGGATTTGTCATCTATGAAGGTTTATCTAAAAATTGAGCGGGGGCGACCCTCCCAAAAGTGCGGGCTAACTCCGTGAGAGGCCTAAATCCAAAATGGCCGACACCGACATCTTCGGAAATGAAATTTTCAATGGTTTGAGCTACAGTGATGTGCAATACATCAATTTTGGGGTTTGTTTGGTCAAGAAATTCATATCTGGGGGTATTTTGGTGATTTGACCCATTTTTGACTCAAAAATCCAAGATGGCGGCCATTTTTTTGCTAAAAATTGGATTTTTTAAATGTTTCTCATATTCCTTCAACATAAGCACTTCATGATAGGTTGAACCATGTAGATTTTTGTTGTTTGACTATGTTTATGAAGTTTAGATCATATTTGAGTAATTTTGATGGACAGAAGGTTAATAATGACTGTTGAATGAGGGCATGGTTTCGGACAAACTTCGTTAAATATGTGCTTTTCAATGGCTTGGGCTACAATGATGTTCAATACATGGATTTTAGGGTTTTATGGGCCAAGGAATCCATATCAGTGGTTAATTTGATGATTAGAAGTCTTGTGACTGAATAAATCACAAAGTGGTTCCTGATATTGCATGGAAGAGTGTTTTTCTTCAACTTACTTGTGTTTTACCTGAAATGGTATCCTTCAACAAACTAATGATTGTCGGGGACAGACTATAGAATCTAATGAATTCAGATGTCATTTTAAAAGTCATCCGAGAGACCAACTCAATGTCATGAGCCAATTATCGTAGTTGTTAATACTTGTTATGTAGAAATGGCTATAAGTCATTCGTTGAAGAAGATTTCATAATTTTGGAGTTCCTCAATTCTCGGTTAAATTTGTATGCCCTGTTGACCAAATGACGTCGTTATAATGCCCTTTGAGCCATTAATGTAACAAGCTACTGTACTGGTAGTATTTCATCAACACAAGGGATAAAACCTGAAACAATATGTGTGTGAGTAAAACAAGTCTTCATGTTGGATGTTGAAGTATTTACAACAAATGACTCAATAAATATGGATTAAAGATTTTTTCCTTAATATCATGTTGTGTAGCATATAGCTAATGACATCATGTCATCATGGTTACAACCTCAAAGTCTATGAGTGAGCTATATTTTCTCTGAAAATATATTGTATTGACGAGAGATTGTTTTCGATCCAGTTCTGCTTTGAAACCCTCTCTTGTCAATTATGTTCTCTAGTACTGATGGTGTAGTTTTTGTAGGGACCATCTCAGATCTGTGTTATAAGCTCCAAATGAGGAAAGATTTTACAGTGGAGGTCCCTAACTAAAGGGGCAAAAATAATCAGCCAAGTGCTATTTGTCATCAATTTATGTGTACTGTAGTGGTGGAGCTTCTTGAGTTTCTGGAGGGGGCCACTAGGAAGTTGGCCTTGCAGATATACTTTCCCTATAGCAGGAGTACCCTCCAAATTTACCTCCAATATTAGGAGGATACTCATGCTACAGCAAAGGTAACTGTGACTACAATTTACAAATCAAGTATACATTTGCCCCTCTTTATGCTCAGTAGCTCCTTCACAGCATGACCTTGGGAGCTGTCATGGTTGAGTGATTGGGGACCATATCCAAAGCACACCTAGAGCATAATATTATCCCGTAGAGATTTCCTTCAAAAAATTATATAGCCTAAGTGTATAAACATTTGAGACGACATAAGACAAGTGATAAAAGAAAACACTGTATGAGAACATTAGATATTCAACTTCTCACAAACTGGTCAGTCTAAAAGTGTAATAATCCAAATATTATGCAAGCCACAATTAGTGTGTTGTAATGGAAATAGAACTTTCATGTTCATGACAAAGAATTTAAAAGGGCTTCTAATTGCTTGGTTTGCTGTCTATGTTAATAACACCTGTAATTAGGCATGCCTAATCATGATGTAACATGTATTAGGTTTGTTAAATCACCCACTCACAGTGGTACATTGGAGGTATAGATGCAACTACACATACATACAACATTATTTGAATATTTGGAAAATAAAATATGTGTTTGAAGAAACCTCTGGTCCCTACAATTCTTTTTTTAAAGAATTTCTTGTTAAAGACATAGTGGCATTTAAATTATACTGAACTTGGTTGCTGGAGTTTGTGGGTGGAAAATATGGAAGAATTATGTCATACATGTCTCCCTGATTTTAACTATTTACGTGATTTATCAAATAAATAATTTTCAATTTTCACAGAAGTTGATAGCAATAAATGAATGATATCACAGAAGGAGATTTAAAGCCTGTGAAAGTGCGAACAATAACAATTGAAGCAATAAACGTAATAGGAAAATGGACGGTATACACTGGTTAACGTTTGGTTGGAGGAGGCCAAGTTACAAATTCCTTAAACAAAAGAATATAATATTGTAGCTGCTGTCACTCATGCAGTTGCCAAGAAGGCCAGAAGCAGTAGAAAAGGGTGGACATTTCATGCCTTTCCAAGATTGTAATTTGCATGTAAGCATGAAGATGCTCTGATGGAGTCAACAGGTAGTATGAGTATGCAACAAAACTCAAATATTTTACAGACTGGCGGAAGTTGGAATTTGTTGTGTTGTGCGTATTCAGAGCAACTGCTAGTCTCTTGCTAAATCATAGGATAACAACTTTTGTTCAGGCTCGATGAATGAATAAGCGGTTTTCATATTAAAGGAAGGCAATATAAAATATAATGAATTATTTGATACAAAATTGAAGGACTTCCGGGGATCTCAGGTGTTCATCAGTACTTCCATTTCAGATGGACTAGTTGCTAAAATATTCATATTCATCTGCCTCATTGAGCTACCACGTTTTAAATAAAATACAGACTACAGCCAGAAATCATTAGTCAATGCCTTCAGAAAGAATTTATGCGCATATATTCACAGCTATGTTGCCTCGTTGGTAAAGATACTTGTAAAAAATGTCGAAATTGCTCTGGAACTTCTGGAAGGCAGCAGGTTTAACTTGGCAATCAAGTTCTGTGAGACCTCCATGAGCATCATCACAGTCCAGTAATATTGAGTTGATAGATTAAATTGGTGACTCTTGTAGACTTGATATTATTGTCATGAAAATGGTGACACATCTGCCTGTCAAAAGGTGGCCACAAAGGTTCATGACTAGTCACGAACCTTTGGTGGTTATAAATTGGCAAGCCTACTTATAACTTTTTTGAAAGTGGTCTGTGACTCTGACCAATAGTAAGCCAAGTAAAGAAGGCCTAGCCTATTTTGAAATACAGATTCTGAAATTAAAAACAATTATCTGAAAGGCTTCCTTTGATTTTGTTCTAGAAAAGCCACTGAACTGAACAATAACAGCAGGCAAGAAGAATCGAGTAAGTTATTTTGTTGTTTGCTGTAATACTGATGAACTGCAAGTAGCTTAGTAGCTCAAATAGAGGCATGTTTAGTTGTTAATTTGACATGATGACCACATCATTTGGTCAACAGACTATAACAAGCAAAGTTGCAAACCGGGAAGTGAAGAACTACATGGAAACCTTTTCAAAGTGAGACTGTTAGCAATCTCTACAATAATTTTCTCATGCCATTGAGTTGGTATCTCAGATTACATTTGAAATGACATCTGAATTCCTTAGATTCTATATTTTGTCTCTGATAATCATCAGTTTGTTGAAGGATAGTTACAGTTTCCCGAAACGCACTGTTAAGTTGAAGAAAACACTCTTCCATAAGGAACCAATTTGTGATTTATTCTGTAACAAGTCTTCTAATCATCTAATTAACCCCAGATATGGATTCCTTGGCCCATAAAACCCTAAAATCTATGTTTTGAACATCATTGTAGCCCAAGCCATTGAAAAGCACATATTTAACGAAGTGTGTCCGGAACCATGCCCTCATTCAACAGTCATTATTAACCTTCTGTCCATCAAAATTACTCAAATATGACCAAAACTTCATAAACATAGTCAAGCAACAAAAATCTGCATGGTTCAACCTATCCATAATCGCTTATGTTGAAGGAATATGGGAAACATTGAAAAAATCCGATTTTTAGCGAAAACTGGCCGCCATCTTGGATTTTTAGGTCAAAACTGGGTCAAATCATCAAAATACCCCCAGATATGAATTCCTTGCCCAAACAAACCCCAAAATTGATGTATTGCACATCACTGTAGCTCAAACCATTGAAAATTTCATTTCCGAAGGTGTCGGTGGCGGCCATTTTGGATTTAGGCCTCTCACGGAGTTAGCCCGCACTTTTGGGAGGGTCGCCCCCGCTCAATTTTTAGATAAACCTTTATAGATGACAAATCCATCATAAAACCTTACTTCGCTCTCAACGGTCACGGAATTGTGATATATGACCCAACTATATAGCACAAATATGCCACAAATTTATATTATTTCATCACTAGGCCTCAGGCCTTTTAATAGAGCCAAAATGTTGACGTTCTTATCATTTTTCTTGGAAAAACTAACCAAACAGTCAAGGTAGTTAAAGTAAAATTGAGCAAACATAGCAAAGTGGGTATGCATTTGAAAGCTCTCTTTATTAGGAATCCAAATATGCTAAAATTGTTACTGTACATGTAAGATTGATCAAAATACACAGAACCGCGAATATGCAATATATTTTTCTTCGGTCAGACCAAAATGGACACTTAGTACAGTGAAAATGCTTAGAAACTTCACCAAAATACTTGATTTAGATGTGTGTCAGTCAGAGCAACAATGTTAATAGTTATATTAGGATCTGGCATTATTTTAGTTGTTCTGATTTATTATCATTATGTCAAAAAATTAGATTCTGGGCGAACATGACACAAAATACTTCCCACCTCTAGAAAACCATGTTCCACTAAGTAGATTTTGGTATACTTTGGATATGTTATAGAGGAGGTTCTCAGCTTTCATTTGATATATGGCACATTACTATTGCAATTTGTTTTGGGTCATTTCATAAATCCCCTGGACTATTGTTGCTCCATGGTGAAGTCACATTTTTGTAATGGCAGAAAATAGTCCCTCTTTATAACTGAAAATTTGAGGTAAAACCAGGTGATAAAAACAAAACAACCACGCGTCAGGGCACTTCGTACAATATCACTCGCTGTTGTGTGAATTAATATCACTCTCGCCCTGCGGGCTCGAGTGATATTAATTCACACAACAGCTCGTGATATTGTTACTCAGTGACCCTGACTTGGGTTGTTTTGTTATAGTATTTTATTAAGACCAAATGGGTATGAGGGTAAGTGGTATTAAGGTGACTCAACCGTGGTACACTGCACACACTTCTGAGCAGCCTGGTTGCCTAGCAACATAGCGTCACGACTGCTGCAGGCCCTGAAAAAAGTTGTGACGTTACCATTTTCTGCTCTCTTTTTTTTAACAGCATGGCAGCCAGTAATTTGCTATTTAAATGAGATCTAATGCAGCTAGAAGCATAATTATTTTTTTATTGAATGCAGTCACACCTACTCTATGCTAATTCAAAGTTGCAGCTTCTCGTCTTTATCAAAAGAATTTTCTCAACTAATTTCAGTCAACTGTGTCTAAAATTGTCTTTATTTCTTTAAATTGACATTGGCATAGTCATGGTACTGCAGTTTAAAAATGACTCGGTGAATTTTTTTTATTTTTGGACATTTGTTTGACAATAACCTGTTTATGATATATGCAAATTTAAAAAAAATTTGATTACTGCCAAAAATGATGCATGCAAAATCTGCAATTAATTAGTGTGTTTGTGCCCTTTGAGCTCTTACAGAAAAAAGTATTTTAACCTTTTTCTTCAAATTTGTGGCAAATGTATTGGTTTACATCCATGGGAATACATTTCTGACATTTTTGTGTGACAAATGCATGTAATGCACTATTCTGCGGTACATAACCAAAAACTCAATTTATAACTTTTAAGCAGTCATCAGGCCAAACATGCTGTTACCATGGCAACCAAACGAGTCGGTGAAATTTTTTTATTTTTCATTTTTGGAATGTATGGGTCCCATAGACTACCTGTGCAAAATTTTAGAAAAATCTGTATGATCGAACTACAACGGTTGAGTCACCTTAATATGTATTAATTTACTTTAATGAAGGCGCCTCTATACTTAGCAGAGGAGGGGGTGAACTAGGACCCTGGCTGCCCCGGGCTAGGGTGTCCCAAAAATAGTGAAAGTCTGAAATTCATTGGGGCTAACCTCTAAATGTGTTCTATAGCCCCTCTCTGACTCCCGTGTAAAATTTCAGCTCATTTGAAGGTGTTTTAGATGTTGCTCAAGAGCCCCAAAGATAGTGAGGAGAATGGGGAGTGTTATGTGGATGCCCCGGAGACGTGACCCAAGACCAGTGACCAGGAGAACGCTCGCAACAAAGCAGCCTTGGACAGTGCAGAAGACTCCCTGGAAAATCTCCTAGCTTCTGGATTAAGTACTGCGGCCAGCATGCAGCCCCAGGTGAGCCGTGAAAGGCAGCACCTCCGAGACCCAAGGATGCTACTGACACTTAAAGCATCCTCCCAGAAAGCAGAGAAAATTGCCAGCTATCTGTCAGACAAGGTGAAAGATCGCATTGCCCGGCGTAGAAGAGACAGATTAGTTTTCGCTCAGGCTGATGATGGTTCCATTTCCTTTAAACCAGCGGAGTAAGACACCCACTCAATCACAATGGCCGAATGGAGTGCTGCTAACATGCGACTGCTCAGTCAACTGCTGAAAAATGGCGACCTGAAGTACTCTGATGTGGAATTCTACCTTGTCTATACGATGCATATTTACGAACTGTCAGAGAAATTTGAATGGGCTAGCATCATGGAGTTTGATAGCCGATACAGAGAACTCCAGGCCGAATACGAATTCGACTGGGGAGACATGCATTTGTCCTCCCAAGATGTTGACCCCAAGGAGGCCCAACACCAACAACTACCACGGCAACCGAAGGCAAGGCCAGGGGGGCAACACCACCACAAAAGAAGAGTGCAAGAAGTGGCTGCCGTCAGGGGGCACGGAATGCCCTTTCAAGAATTGCAAGTACCTGCATAAGAAAATAGCCCCCACCAACACCAGCACCTCCGCAAACAGTGGGTCAAAAAACGATTAACTTTCCGGGTCAACCAGACGGGATCGTTGGATTATAAGGCCTGGGAGCAGGCCCTCCCGGATGACCCAAAGCGTGATTTTTTACTTGATGGAATTAAGCATGGTTTTAAGGTAACCACATTGCTATGTATTGGACCAATGGTCTGGCAGCGGAATTATAAATCAGCAACTTGCCAGGAAAACCGATCCCTTGTGAAAGCAAATAAAAGTAGAGGTGAAAAATGGTCGCTATCAGGTGGCAAAGGAGCAGCCTCGTATAATTCAGCGTTGGGGCTATTCCCAAATCTACTCCAGGACAGATAAGGCTGATACATGACTGTTCCTGACCCCCCGGTTTTGCTATGAACTGTTTTGCTGAGCATACCAAATTCAGCTTTGAAACGATTCAAGATGCAATGCGATTGGCAACACCTGGATGCTATTTAGCAAAAGTTGACCTTTCCTCAGCTTATCGCAGTGTCCACATTCACCCTAGTGACCACCCCTTATCTGGTTTGGCCTGGACCTTCACTGGAGATAAACAGCCCACCCTGCTCTATGATACTCGCCTAATGTTTGGGGCCGGATGCTATGTTATCTCGATGATTATTTGATTTTAGCAGATTCAAAAGAGGAATGCCTCCATTGGCTGCTGGAACTCATCAAGTTGTTGCAGCAGTTGGGCTTTGCCATCAATTACAGCAAAGTCCAGGGTCCCTCCCAGTGCCTGGAATTTCTTGGGGTTGAAATTGATACCCTAGCATGTGTTACTCGTCTGTCTTCTGACCGCATGGCCAAGCAGCTGTCAAAGGTGTCCACCCTCTACCATCAGAAGTCGGCCTCCAAGAGGGACCTGCAGAGCCTCGCTGGGAGCTTAAGCTATGCCTCGCAAGTGATTGATGCAGGTCGCAGGTTCCTCCGCAGGATATTTGACAAGATAAGCGCCCTCAAGGGCCCCTCACACCGCTCGAGGCTCTCACGGCCAGTTAAGGAGGATTTGTTGTGGTGGCTAAAATTCTCCACTTCCTTTAATGGAATTGTGCCGTGGATAGATGATAGGCCTACTGCCCCTGTTTGTATCGATGCCTGCAACAAGGCTGGTGGTAGCTTCTTCGCTGGATCCTGGTTCCATAAAGAGTGGTCAACATGGCCAGGTGCTAGTGAGAAGCACATTAACTACAAGGAGGTCCTAGCCCTCGAACCAGCAACTTTACTCTAGTCCCCCTTATGGACCAACAAGCGGATTTATGTTTACTCGGATAACTGTGCAGCAGTCCACCTCATTAATAAGGTAATAATAATAATAATAATAATATTAAGTACTTATATAGCGCCAATTCCAGTAAACTGCTCATTGGCGCTTGGTTAGATTAGCTGATATCTCCGTAAAATTTTGCAAAAAGATAGGTTTTCAATCGCTTCTTGAAGTTATCCAGTGTCCTTGATTTTCGTACATGTTCAGGTAAGCCATTCCACAGTATCGGTGATGAATAGGTAAAGGCTCTATCCTCAAACTTGTTTTGATTTTGTGTGGCAGGCACCTCTAACAGCATTTTGCCATTGCTGCGGAGGTTCAGGTCATTTTCAGGTTTTTGTTGAATAAGACATCTGAGGTACTGAGGTGCTTGATTATTCACCGCTTTCCATGTAGTTGTCATAAGTTTGAATTGGATCCTTGCAGGAATTGGAAGCCAGTGTAACTCTTTTCTGTAATGACTAACTTTATCTTGTCTTTTTAGCCCTTCAATCAGTCGTACAGCAGAGTTTTGCGCTACCTGGAGTTTATTTATCACTTGTTTTGAGGAGCCATAGAGCAATCCATTTCCATAGTCTAAATGAGGAGTGACTAATGCATTGACAGCTGTTTTGATTGACTCCTTGTTCAGTGACTTACGCAGTTTTGAGACGTTTCGAAGGTTAAAATAAGCGTTTTGACACATTTTGTTTACTTGCTTATGCATTGACATGTGTTTATCAAAGAATACACCTAAATTTCTGGCATGATCTGTCGCTTTTATTTCAACATTGTCCACACTGATTGACGACATGTGAAGTTTCTTGAGTTGAAATGGTGAGCCAATGAGAAGTAACTCTGTCTTTTCACCATTGTTACAGAGTTTGTTTTTGTGAAGAAAATTGCGTATTTCTGTGATGCATTTTTCCATTTTCTTTGTTGCATTTTCCTCTTCAAGAAAAGTTGGCTTGAAGGAAAGGATTAGTTGTTCATCATCGGCATACTTTTGATCATCAACCTCATTTTCTTCAGCCACCTCACTTATAGGAGCAATGTAAGAATTGAATAAGATCGGACCGAGTTTCGATCCTTGAGGGACGCCATATTTTAGTGGCAGTTTGCTTGATTCCGTGTCATTTATGAGTACAGATTGAGATCTATTGGTGAAGTATGATTTGAACCAATTTAAAGCAGAGCCATCAATACCATACTTGTCTCTCAACCTTTTCAAAAGGATGTCATGATCAATTGTGTCAAATGCTGCCGATAAGTCTAATAGAACCAGCATTGTTACTTCACCACGGCTCATGTTCATCATGACATCATTGTGGATTTTTGTCAATAGCGTTTCTGTACTGAAATGCTGCTTGTATGCTGACTGTTTTTCATCATGCAGGCTTCCAAGTGCAAGGTGATCGGTGTATTGTTTGATGACAGCACCCTCTATGACTTTACTCAGGAAGGACAAATTTGAAACTGGTCTGTAATTCTTCTTAATGAGATCAAGGCCATTTTTCTTAAGGAGCGGTTTTACTAGAGCATGTTTCAGTTCGCTTGGCATTTTCCCTTCTCTGAGTGATGTATTGACTATTTTAGCCATGACAGGAAGATATTCGTCAATGCATTCAAGCAGTAACCAAGTAGGTATTGGGTCAAGGTTACAGTGCTTCACAGGCATATCAGTGATAATTTTCTTAATTTCCATCTCCGAGAGTGATTTAAATTGACTAAATTTCAGACCTGAATATGTCTCAGCATCATTATGTGTACTTGCGCTGTGTGTGTCTAATCTCAATCTTATTTTCTTGATTTTTCATCAAAGAAAGTGTTAAAATCATTGGCTAGATCTGCTTCGTTTATGTGATGTGGCAGAGGTAGTTCTTGTTTTCTGTTAAGGCTAGAATTTAGGATCTTAAACATAGCCTTTGAGTTGCCCTTCGTTTTCTCAATCTTTGACTTCAGGTCATCTGTTTTTAGTTGATTGAGTCTCTCATTTAGCACATTTCGTTTCTCCTTAAATATATCCCAGTCAGCCTGTAGCCCAGTGCGTCTCCATTTTCTTTCAGCCTTTCTTTTACTGGTCTTTAGATTCTTGATATCAGCATTTGTGAAAGGTGTTGGTTTTCGAAATGTTACTTGCTTGATCTTCATTGGTGCATGTTTGTCAAGCACCTTTTTGGTTGAGTTGTACAGGAACACGAGACTGCTTAGGTCATCAGCCATTTGTTGTTGTGGGCCATTTTGAGCAAAATGTAAGCGGATATCATTCTTGAATTCTGACACATTAATGTCAAGAGTTTTTCGGAATGCTACCTTCTTTTTTAGATTTTTGCCTTTGGCCATTTCCATATTGAAAAGGATGCAATTGTGATCTGACAGGAGGTCACCAACCACACAATCTTTAAGACTAGAATTTTTTCGGGTTATAACTAGGTCAAGAGTGTTTCCACTTTTGTGAGTTGGAGATGCAACATGTTGTTCAAGGTTAAACATTTCTAGGATGTTCCCAAATTGGATTGCTCTGCCATCATCTTGTTTGTTCATGTGAAAGTTGAAGTCGCCTGTTATGATGAGTTCATTGTGACATGCTTGATAACTTGCGACAAAATTTGTAAATTCTTTGTAGAATTCAGATAAGCTGTACTTATTTTGGTTAGAGGGTTCAGGGCGATACACAAGCAGGATTGTTAGAATTTTTCCACTCAATTTCACTTGGACTTCCATATGCTCAAAAGTCCTTGTCTTCACACTTTCCATTTTAACTGCGCATAGACCTGATTTGACGATGCAGCCGACTCCACCCCCTAGTCTACCTTCTCGGGGTGAGCTTAGAAAGTAGCATTGTCCATTTCTTTCAAGTTCCCCAATTTCTACTTTATCATCCGCTTTCAGCCATGTTTCAGTGAAAAGAAAGATATCCAAGTTAAATTCATTCCTGAAGTCATTTACAGATTCAGTTTTTTGTCTAAGACTTTGGGCATTCCACACACAAGCTCTTAATATATTGTTTGAAGTTTTAAGAGGATAAGTGTCTGAGGAACTGGGATGTTTAACAGAATCTGATAGGATGCCAAATCGGTTCGCAATTTTGATTGAGTTATTGCAACTGGAGTTATTGTTATTCTGAAACCTTGCCAGTGAGAATGCCTTAGTTGATTCTTTTAACCCAATACGCAAGACATCAGAGTACAGCCTTGATTTATTTGTCATGTTGATGCCACTACAATGCTTCAGAAGTCTAAGTGAAACACTGGTTGCTATGATACCCCACAGGTGCTTTGTGAAAGTATCTGAGTGACTGGTTGCTATGATACCTCACAGAATCTTTGTGAAAGTATATGAGTGAGTGGTTGCTATGATACCTCACAGGTTCGTTGTGAAAGTATCTGAGTGAATGGTTGCTATGATACCTCACAGGATCGTTGTGAAAGTATCTGAATGATTGGTTGCTATGATACTTCACAGGTTCGTTGTGAAAGTACCTAAGTGACTGGTTGCTATGATACCTCACAGGTGCTTTGTGAAGGTATCGGAGAGACTGGTTGATACCCCACAGGTGCTTTGTGGAAGTTTCTGAGTGACTGGTTGCTATGATACCTCACAGGTTCGTTGTGAAAGTATCTGAGTGACTGGTTGCTATGATACCTCACAGGTGCTTTGTGAAAGTATCTGAGTGACTGGTTGCTATGATACCTCACAGGTGCTTTGTGAAAGTATCTGAGTGACTGGTTGCTATGATACCTCACAGGTGCTTTGTGAAAGTATCTGAGTGACTGGTTGCAATGATACCCCACAGGTGCTTTGTGAAAGTATCTGAGTGACTGGTTGCTATGATACCTCACAGGTGCTTTGTGAAAGTATCCGAGTGTTTGGTTGCTATGATACCCCACAGGTGCTTTGTGAAAGTATCTGAGTTACTGGTTGCTATGATACTCCACAGGTGCTTTGTGAAAGTATCTGAGTGACTGGTTGCTATGATACCCCACAGGTGCTTTGTGAAAGTATCTGAGTGACTGGTTGCTATTGATACCTCACAGGTGCTTTGTGAAAGTATCTGAGTGACTGGTTGCTGAGGGTTTGCTGCAGAACACTGTTATGTTCTTCACAGGACTGTAATTTTCTGAAAAATAGTAAATAAGTTTAAGGTAATTGATTCAAATTGGTAGCAAAGAGTGTGGAAGGGTGACTAGGTTGGCAGTTGAGTTGAGGGTATGTTGTCCTGCAGCTTATGTTTCCTGGAAGGCTGGAAATTGAGTAGAGTTCCTGGCAGTGTTATTGATTAGAAAATGAAAATTCCTGTTATATAATGCTGATTGGTGATGTGGAAAGTGTTTGTTAGATACTGACAGTACTGGAGATGAATTAAAATGCAAATTAGATCCTTAAATACATGCAAAAACGATCGTAAAATGAGCGAAAATTGAGGCTAAATGAATGTGTATTGGAGCCAAAAGCGATGTTGAAATGAAGAGTCACATAAACAGCAAGTATTTGGACTAAAATCACTTGGAAAGAGCACAAATATGGCGAAAAACGTATTGGAGGCACTTTACCGACAATCACACAAAAATTCAGCAGTTAAATATACCCAAAACTTGTTTAAAAGATGAAAATATCCTACTGCCAAGGATCCCTTTGTAATGGACTCTCTTGGGCAAGTATTCTGGGTTAGTGCTATTTTTAACTTGAAGTTGAAAGCCATTTATTATCCTGGTCAAAGGAACATTCTGGCTGACGCTGCCAGCAGACTTCACGAACAGTGGGCCCCACGAGTATTACAGCAGGCCCTACAACATTTGCATAATGACAGGCCAGATTGACCAGGATGATTTAGTGAAAGATGTGCAATTTTATCGGTCTCTCTGTTGTGCCCCTAGCACCAAGAGAGCATATGCAGTGCATCGCCGTAGTTACATTCAATTTTGCAACACACTGGTCCTTCAGCCTGTCCCAGCTTCATCAAACCAACTGTGCCTTTATGCAGCCTACTTGGCCAAGCGCTTGAAATATAACTCCGAAAATTCCATTGAATTATGTATTTTCACAGTTCAGAAATGAAACTGTTTGAAAGTTTGCTTGTTTTACACTGTTTTCCTTGGTTGCCAGTAATCCTCTAAGTGTCCATAACTGGACTAAATCTGCCTGCAAAATGCTTATGACCTAAATAAGCAGTCAATCACAGAAGAGGTTGGAAATAGCAGAAAGCCCTGTCCATTTTAGCAGGGCTTGCGTGGGGAGGATGCCCAACCCCATGGTGGATAATTTCCACTTGCACTCCACACTCACTGGGATACGACGCCATCTTGGTGACCGGGTCAACCGTAAACACCCGATTACCCCCCAATTATTGCTTTTGTTTCTCTCCTCCTTGGATGTTACCACACCAGAGGGCGCTAATGTCTGGGCTGGAGCCCAGTTAATGTTCTTTGGTCTCCTACGGAGATCCAATGTTCTCCCCCCTTCGGCCTTGGATTTTGACCCCTCCCAACATCTCCGCAGGAGGGACTTGATCTTCTCCCCATCGGGTCTCAAACTCCGCATCCGATGGAGCAAGACCATTCAATTCCCTAGCAAGGAATTACTAATTCCCCTGGGTCAGATTAAGCGCCACCCACTCTGCCCCATGAGGGCAGCGTACCAGGCCTTGCAGCTGACACCAGGGGCTCCCTTGGATGGCCCTGCATTCGTAGTCCCTGCAGGGTCCGCTTTTCAACCTACCACTGCAGCGCGATTTGTGCACCTGCTCAAGTCAGGCTTAGCACCTTACTGTGACACTGCCCACAAAGCAGGCCATAGCCTCCGGCGTGGATGGGCCTCGTGGGCTTACAATGCTGGAGTACCAATTGACACAATCAGACAACTGGGTGACTGGAGCAGCAATGCATACACCTTGTACACCCTCTGCGATACGAATGCACTCAAGCAGGCCTTAAATATGATGTCCCATAACCTTCCAGTGTGACTCTTTAATAACTTTTTGTTCTACTCCTACACTACCCCTACAATTGGGATTGGAGGATTCTTTATGCTAAAAGACTTTATTAATTATTTGCATATGTACGAGGGGCGTTCAGAAAGTTCGAGGCTTTTTTTCATATGGATACTTATTTTCAAGCTAGAACTATGAATTTTTCACAGGATGAAATTCAGTATATTTGGAATGGATTTCCAAAATTTTGGACAATTTGGACATTTTTAAGTCAATCTATGGTTGCCATGGAAACTGAAAGTTCAGCTTCTTGGGGCAGGTAACACTTAAACCAAGAATGCCAAGAAATTGTGACTGTGAGAGACTTCTCTCTGTCGCTTGCATTGGTGAGATTGACAATTTTTGACACAAGAAATATGGTATTAGCTTCTAAATATGCTTTCAAGCACACCAAATGTGTGTATTCTTACACTGAACCCATGTAGGAAAGCACTCCTGCATGCCAGATTTGGTGAGGGAAATTCAGGAGGCAAAGGTGTGTTTCCCTGACCACATAAGGACTTGTGAAAGCATGGATTCACTAGTATGAACAAGAGACCAAAATGAACAGCATTATCCATCCTAGTTATTCCTGTGACATGTTGCTTTACATAAGTCCTGGTTTTCCCTTACTTTAGTCCATGGGGGCTATAGTTTCAGGCGCTGGAGGAGAAAAGGCTTTAGATGACTGAAATTCTTTCACAGAACTATGTTTGTCGGACTTCAAGGAACATTTACTTCAATGGTTCAGGTGTATGAATCAATGCTTTTGGTGAGCTTGGGAGTATTTTTCAAGGCTAATATTATATTTCTTGTGTCAGATATTGTCAATCTCACTCTTGCAAGTGATAGAGAGAGGTCTCTCACAGCCAAAATTCATTAGCTTTAGTCGTTTCAGTATTATCTGCCCCAAGAAGCTGAACTTTCAGTTTCCATGGCAACCACTGAATGACTTAAAAATGTCCAAATTGTCCAAAATTTTGGAAATCTATTCCAAATATGCTGAATTTTATCTTATGAAAAATTCATATTTCTAGATTGAAAACAAGCGTCCATATAAAAAATAGCCTCAAACTTTCTGAACGCCCCTCGTATTCTATATAATGGCTATGCTTTTATCTCAATATTGTATTGCATATATCAATTACTCTCAAATCTGATTGTCTGTACTTCAATATATCGCGAAGCGAAACTTAGCACAAGAAAGGTTTCAAAAATCTGTGCAGTGATGGTCTCAACATCAATGGTCGACAGCAGGAAATTAGGTCAAGTGGGACCAGCTTCTTATCACTGATTTAGTTTCGAATTTAACAAAACATGACATACTCATATTTAAAAGTGCCTTAAAAATTCAATTTTCTCCATTAATATTCCCTGTATCTATTATTTTTATGGAATAGTTCATTATAAGCCTTGACAAGCTAAATTAAATTATTTTAAAACATGTGATTCATTTCATTTCAAAACAGACAACAAGAAAACATAACAAATTAAGGTTACATAATCTTTGTCTATTGATAATTATGTAACAGTGAGCAATCAATCTACATGCAGATCATGTTATTGTTTTTGTTATCACTATCATGTAATATCAACAATCTAGTATAGACTTTAATTTGGCAGCTTTCAGTGTAGTCTTCCTTTTTACTATTTAGCTGATTATCTATCAATTATTTTCATTCTTAATTATTTGCTATCCTATCTATCTATCTATCTATCTATCTATCTATCTATCTATCTATCTATCTATCTATCTATCTATCCATCTATCTATATATTCTATTTTTGATCTATTTTATTTTTCTTATAGTTTCTAGTCTAAATTTCTCTCTATTTTTCTATATATCCGTCTTTCGATTCCTTTGAAACAGTAACATAACTGCCTTTCATACATTGAATATGAAATAAATTTAATGAAAGTTATGGTAAAACCATAAGTGCTAAAAAACCTTTTTAAGAGCTGCGTGAATTTCATGGCAGTGCCATTTACATATTAGTTGGCGAGCGCATTGTAACTGTTTTATTAGTTTACTTAGTTTTAAATAAAACTTGTTTCTGCCCCTTAAACAGGTGTTCTCATTATGGGGTATTAAAATGTATTAATTTACTTAAATGAAAACCCTAAGGAGCCTCTATACTTAGCAGAGGAGGGGGTGAACTAGGACCCTGGCTGCCCCCCACACTGGTCAGTTTGTCTCAAGCAGCCAGCGCGTTAATAGGCTTTACCACCCTCCATCCCCTCCTGCTCCTTTTTGTTTCCTTTTGTTTTCTTATCCACTGTTGGACTTAGATTTTTGCTTAGTTTTTCCTTATACTCAACTGCCAGTGGCACAACTGTGCCTGTGGGACTCTTTATGCTAAAAGACTTTATTAATTATTCGCATATGTATTCTATATAATGGCTATGCTTTTATCTCAATATTGTATTGCATATTTCAATTACTCTCAAATCTGATTGTCTGTCCTTCAATATATAATATTTGGCGGGCACGCATTGTAACTGTTTTATTAGTTTACTTAGTTTAAATAAAACTTGTTTCTGCCCCTTAAACAGGTGTTCTCATTAATTTGAGATGTACTCCCACTCGTGAAGATATCCTGAGTCCTCTGTTCCCACTCGTGCTGACGCTCTAAATATACTAAATTACCATATAAAACTCAATATGCCTAGTCATTTTATGACCCTGCACTTTTAAGGCAGTTCAAAGTTTAAAAGTTGTTGAATTTCAGCAAAAAAAATCTGTGATAGCTCAAATTTTACAAAGTTTGTCTGGAGTGTTCGGACCTTTGGTCAAAAATGAAAATATATGCGTCAGATGGCCTGATAAATACACTAAATTACCCTATACCTTTAAAGATGATTATCACTTTTATGACCACTTATATGCTAGTTTAATGTTTGGAGTAGGTCAACTCACCTTTGCTTGGCAACTTTTTAACTTCAAAAGACAATATTTTTGCATTAAAGCATGCAAATGCATGTTTATTTGATTAGAAATGTGAAATGAATAGTTTTCAACATCTTTCATTGCTTCACCATTGCTATTCTGTCATGATGAAGATACAATGGATGGTCATGTGACCAAACAATGGATTTTTAAGGGGAGGTATGTGTGAGAAATTACCCAATTTTTAGCAAGGTTCACAAATTCAGTTTGTGCCACATCTTTGACCTTCACCAACTTGGGCACCCAGTGCAAACCTTGATTATGTCAAAATATGTCTTTATTATCACTTAAAACAATGTCAAATATAATATCATCGACAAATTTTAGAAGTGAAAGAGCAGTGTTGTGTCATTTCAAAGATGTACATACAAAAAAGAAGTTGCCATGGATATACAGTATTAACTTTGGTGAAACTTGGTAATGATAACTGAATCTTTGCAAAATATCATGCCTGTAGCTCCATTAGTTTTGGAGAAATAACCACTGATATGCCTCCTTGTTTTCAGTGATAAATTGCCCATAATAATGTTATGTAACAATTCTGCCATTTTCTGCTATGTGCAAAAAACTGCTTTTTACCCTGCACTGTATGAAAAAAATCTTGACCACTGTTCAACCTAGGAACTCATGCGATACATCAACGTGATCCTTAAAAAGATGTCTTCGTATTTGCAAAAAATATTTTTTAATTTTTTTTGTGGAATAATTATTTGTATTTGTAGCCAAAATTTTCACCCCAAAGAGGACTTTTGTCTACTTTACCCCAAGTCCTGACAATGTTAAAAGGAATATCAAAAATCAGCTCTGTAAATATGTTCATTTGGCTTTTCTTCTTTCACCAATATTTTCAAAAATTGTCTACCATGCCTGTAACTTCAGAAATCTAACATCCCATGAGCAGTAAATATCAGCCTTTTTTTGCCTTTTAAAATGGTTACCAAATATGAACCATTATTCTAAAAATTGCAGAAAATGCCCTTCTCACCAATACCTCACCTGAAAGTTTTTGTCATTTTTGTTGACTTGAAAAAGAAAAAGCTCGTTTTGGCACATAATTTTAAAACAACTGAAAAAACAAAAATAACCAGCGACCTTTGCAAGGGTTCAAATGACGTGACAAGCTAGTTGATTTAGCCAGACAGTGATGAAATGTGGGATGAATTCACTTGTTATGAGAAAAGTTGCCAAACGAGATGACCCCAAAAAAGGGCAGGATTTTGGAAAAAATCATCTCCTGTAGGATAACCGTTGCACATATACTTTTTCAAATTGCATGCAAAACTTCATGATTTGGTAAAGTCAGTTTATGCAAAAACATCTGATCTCATACATTTACCCAGTTTCTTAATATTGTCAAAAAACTGTACCAAACTTGTGAAGCAAAGGTGAGTTGACCAAGCAAAATTTTAGCCAAAATCTGCGACTGTCAAAGTTTTGCATAGTGTGTCTGGGGATGGTCCAGACCCTTAGTCCAAAATGAAACTATATGTGCCAAATATCCTGGTATATATACTAAATTACTATATGCCTTGCCATTTTTATGACCACTTTTAAGGGAGTTTAAAGTTTGTAACTAGCTATATTTTAGCAAAAATCTTTGATAGTCCGAATTTTACAAAGTTTTGTTGGGGTCCAGACCATTGGCCTTAAATAAGATTGTATGTGATAGATAGCCTGTTAAATATATAGTAATTAAAAACTGTACCTTCAGTTTAGATTTAACTCCTGTTGCAATTGAGCTGTTAGCGATGAAAATTTCTCGGTTTTGTTCAGACTCATTGACTGACCCAAATCTTAATTGCCTCCAAACCATGTCTAAGAGATCTTCTCTCAATGCCAATGCACTCTCCTTGTAACTGGGACGTAGAGACTGAAAAACGTACAGAAAAAATTAACAATTAATTGAAACTTCTATCAGAAATTGATATTTATTAGTAGGAGAAGAGAGGGAATCTAACACGACCTCCACCCCCCCTCACCGGTGGCCACCAGGGGGCATTGTGATGTCAATACCACATCATTCTGAATTCGGATTTGATGTTGAAATTATACTACAGTGAAGGTGGATTTGCAAAAAAATATCATTGAATTATAACCTTGGGTGAACATTAGGGTGCATCGTCAGCCCCAATATCTTCAAAACATCATGCACTTTTGCATGATTGTTCCCTTGTGTCATAAAAGAATCCCTGCAAAATTTTGAGAGAAAATTATAATGCCAAAGGGTGGCACAACAGCCTTGAAATTTCAGTATTAGGTCATATTTTAGCGATTCGCGGTTATTTATATTGCCAATTTTATTTGAAATGATTTTTGGATGGCACAGTTAGATTTCTGAGAAAGAGAGCTTTAATTTGAATACCAACATCAATGGTTTCCATTAAGTAGAAGGCGAAATTGATTGGAGATATTTTCATTTTTATCGGGTAAAACGCGATAAATCAAAAAAGGATGTCAATATGACTTTGGGGATATTGTCTACTACACCATCTGATAAAACCTTGATTGCATTATGATGTAGTCAGAAGAAGAAGAGGGGCAGAACGGTGTCTCAATGAACTGTTGTATTTCTCATATTTACATGTAATTTATGAAAATTTGCACATTTGAATTTGTTGAATGACTATCTAGAAAAGATATTACATTTCCTACTTTCTTCAGCAAGTGTTCCTTATGTTTTATTCTAATGATTACGTGAAAGTTAGACAGAAGTTGACCTTTTAAGTTGATTTTTCCAAACATTTTGTTATAATAGTAATATTTTCGTCTTTCCAAAAAACTTAAGGATAAGAAATTTTCAGAAATATGACTTTCTAGCATTCAAATTAAAGGCAATTTAATAATGGTATATGAAATCATACAGCCAACCATAAGCTAGATATTTCTAACCGCGACTTTTCAAAGCATCATCGTTTTTTTGACTATTTTGGGCTGAACTTTGACACAAAAGTGCCACCCTAAAGCCACATCTGATCTTATTGAAATTTTGCAGAATGTGTTTCTACGGGCAAAGGAATGATATGGCAAAAGTGCAAATGAATATTTCAATTTTTTCATTTTTAGGGGCAGACGATGCACCCTAGTGATCATCGAAATCTGCTGTGAATGTAACGTCAGATTGGAGTTATGCAGATGGCCATCTGACTAAAGTATGATATCATCAGAAGGTCAGTCAAAAATCTGAAGAAAGGACGATGTGTATTAGGGTGGCCCTTAAAAGCATATTAAAAAATAAAAGTTTGAAATATTGGTGGGCCACCCTCTGAAATGATGCCAATTATGGAAAAAATGATGCATGCAAATTTTCAGGCAAATCGGTTGATATTTAGAGGTGGCCCACCGCCCTTGAAGTTTTTATGTTTCTGGCGTAATTCTCTTCTTTTGTTAACTCGCGGTTCTGTATTATTTTGCCAATTCAAATTATACAACAAAATAAATGACATGGTTGAACTGGCCTTAATTAGAGCTTCATTTTGAGTACCAACTTGGATGGTCTGTGATGATTTTATATTTGGAATGTTCAGCCGAAATTTGATGAAATCCTCATGTTCGCTTGACTTCCCTTTAATCTCAGATGATTTGTTCTTTTGGCAGATGATAATTAACGGAGTGTTATCTGGTGCAAGAGAGCAGATGCAGGGAGTTTTAGCCTTAGACTAAAACACTTTTATAATATAATGCTTAGGGCTTTATATCCCACATTTATGTGGCCGGTAGGCTAATCACTAGGACAGGATAAGTATGAACAGCATGGTTGAAACTGCTGTAAAAAATTGATTATGAGTTCAATTGATTGCCAATGTTAGATCAAACCCAGTTTTGGAAAACCCAGACCACTCCCAACTGAGCTTACAGCACTCCCCCAATGCATTCTTAGGGAATAATATCAAAGTCAACATTTGAAATTATTCCTCTAATGATGCCGTTGTTAATGAATTTGCCTTTTTCTATAATATGTGAATAATTGCATGTCAGAATATCTTGCAAATATTTGGTAGACCTGAAAGGAACCTGTATGTGACTCACGGATCTAGCTATTTTTATGGTACAACTTGACAAGAGACTTGCCAGTCAGTAGTAATGAACAACCAGATTCAAATCCGTGCCAAATGTGTGAAAAAAAATATAACAAGAAATGCTACTAAATTTGACACAGTCCTGAGTAACCTTCCTGGCCCCATGGGACAAGAATCACCAACTTTCCTATTGGAAAATCGTACAATTTTGATAAAAGAATATGGGAAAATTAGATCCTGCAGTGATTTTTTTGTAAAACCAACACATTGACAATTGACTCCTTACGTACATTTTTCAAAATCATCACAGCTTTTATTAAATTATTCCTACCCCAGACTGTGAAAGGTTTTTTTCATAATTTACCTTAAACAGTGATCAGAACAAGCAGCTGCCCTCATTTTACAAGGTCTGGTAAAGAATTATTGCTCCAGATTGAATTCGGAGCCGTCATGTATCAATGAAAACAATTTTGAAAAGAACTCATGACGTATGGTTCTTGAGGTTCCTAAATAATGGTCATAGACCATCAAAGTTGGTACTCAAAATGAAGCTCTCATCCAGCCCTGTTCAAAAAATCTAATTATATTGTTGTATGATTTGAATTGGCTAAGTTATACAATACCGCGGGTCGGCGAACGTACAAAATCATGACTGAAATGCAAGAATTTCAAGGCCCGTGGGCCACCTCTAAATGTTAACCGATTTGAATGAGATTTTACACAGCCTGTTTTTACCATAATAGGCATCATTTGAGGGGGTGGCCCATATAAATTTCAAACTTTTTTTTTTAAGGGCCACCCTAATGTGTATGCAACATAATTCCTTGGCATCATTGTGAGGTCCCTTTCTGATGCCAGCAGAAGATCGTTCAACTGACCAAGTGCATGATACAAAAACCTCACAAAAAATGCTCGGCGAGCCTATGCACTCTACGAAGAGCTACCACTTTGTTCATCTATGATATCAAATTTCCATTTGTTTTTTGAATGAGAAGAACCTGAAATTTTCTGAATTTTTTGACACCCTACGAAATAGAGTCAAATGCACTGGAGTAGCTAAAAAAACACTATAACACCTGGATTACATTAAAAACATGTTGCCTAATTTAAAGTCTGTCTCTACTTTCTGTACTTATTGATTTACAAGCTTTCAAATTTCAGAAATTTGACAGAATTTTCTTCATAGAAACTGTTCAAGTTATCGCTGTATTACTTGAGAATTTGAGGTATGTGTTTTCTTGGAAGAAATCTTGATTATAGAGATAGTAAATTTTTGAAGAAATTCAGGATCAGTCGAGTGGGAGCCATTTGACCAATTGACAAGGAATTGCCCTTTTGCTAAGAATGATAACATAAATTTAAACATAGGCCTACCTTAACCAGCTTTGCATATGAAGGTTCCAGATATAGGTCATCTAGTGTACCAACCAGCCTCTTCATAATGGAAGGTCCTTGCTCGGGGTAAATGATATTTCCTTCATCCAAGATTTCCAAAATCTCCTTGGTATTCTGCTCAATATTAGATCTTGTCAACTGCCGGATCTTTCCTTCAATTTTTCTGTGCCTGAATGAATGAACAGTGAATAGGTCTTATTACATTTCATGATAGTTTTCAATGGATAACTCACAATATTTTGATTTACACTTGTTCAAGTCTCATCACGCCTGCCATGCAAATAGTTAATACGCTAGGCTTGGCCAACCCCCCTGAAAATGGCCTATCTCCACTAGGGGCGGACATTGTTTGCAAAGTTTGATAAGACACATATCGTCGATACTCATTTTCGGTTTTCGATACGTATCGCGATACACAAATTGTGGTATAAACTAATTTTTTACTGAAAATTTATGCAGCGAAACTCACATTTTGCCTCTCAAAATGAGATCTTATGAGACAGGAATCTGAAGTGGCAACAATCTCATATGTTTTTCAACATTTGGTGACATTTTAAACCTAAACTGTGCAAATTAATACATTTTTCAAGCAAAATAATGCAGTTGAGGCAGTATCGGTTCGATACGATATTGCTATAGCGGGGAGGGAATCTGTAACGATTGAACACTTGGTGACAAGTTTTTGCAATTTGGCATGGTGTTTTATATGACTAAGGAGTTTTCAAAAACCACCACATACAAAGTGGGAGTCAGCCCTGGTGGTGCGAATGCGCAAAATCCAATATGGCTGCCACGAAAAACAAAAGACGCCATAACTTGGTCAATATTCGTTCTAAATTCAAGTGCAATACCTCATTTCCAATATTTCTAATGATGCCAAACCTGTTTCTGGGGTTAATTTGTTTGTAAAATGTGATTTTAAGGGTCTTTGGTATAGCTCCAGGTGATTTTTTGACAATTTTTTGGGTTTTTTTTTCGTCAAGGCTTCAACATATTTTTTGTGAATTATTGAATATGAATTTATTCATATTTGGATATTGCTCCATCACAGTTGATGGCAAGGTCCAACCTACAACCTGTCTCCGTTAAATGGTGTCTTTACTTCTTAATAACTCAACAAGGCAACAAACTGCTGCAACATATTTTGAGTCAAGGTCTGTTCTCAGTCAGATGATCGTTGCATACTGTGCAACAATGATAATTGAAATATTGTAGTATTTATAACTCTCAAAGAGGACTTTAACTCTTCTCCAATGAATAAACCATATTGAACTTATTAATGTTGCAACTATTTGATTATACCCGGCTGAATGTTGCACATCTAAAGTCAATATTCTTCCCAGGCCAAATGCCAAAACTGTTAGAACTGGCATGAAATATCAAGGTGGTTAGAGTTGAAGGCAAATGCTAACTACTGATCTAAGGCTGAGCACAAAATTATTTTTAAATTAAGAAATAATGATTATTTCGGGACAGCCACTTAGAAAATTGTCTACAACACCTCTATTTTGTATGATGGCAGTCAAAACAAGGTATCATGGGCCGTGAAACAAGAAACTTCATCGTGCAATTTGACCACCTCCCATGCATTAACACAGGGAAGTGCAGGCTGCTGGCTTTGCTGCACTTGCTGTTGCATCATCATGCTACTGTAGATCTACCACATGCTTGTACTACATCTGACCAGTCAGTCAAGTGTGGGACCAGCTATCTCGATTTGGCAGCATTCCAGCCCAGGAGTGTCTACTTTGAATGCAAAAAGAAACAACTTATAAAAACGTGCCTCCTTACCTCATTCAGGGAGACTGTATCCCTCTTTGCTGTATAACTCCATACACCAACTTTTATTTGTATAAGCTAAGAATCAAGTTTGTCACATGCTGAATCTTGGATTAATGCTAAAAAATGTCAGATTGACTTCAGGAAAGCCTCTCAAAGCATATCATGATGTCCAATCACTACCTTTCATGACATGAAATAATGCACGCACTGTGACATATTGAGATTTCAGACTTATATATCTTAAGGTTTGTCAAAATCATCAGCCATGATTGAACTCTTTCGCAGCTTGGGAAACTCAAGCAAGACTGACTTTCTGACCTTATACTCCCTTGGTTCATGGCTGGGATTTGAGTTGTTATGGGTGTCCCACTGAACAAATGCATCTACTCAGGGTGTGCTATGTCAGCAACTTTTCTGAAGCTCATCAACAGCTTTAAGGACTTCAGGCTTTGACTACTCAAACACTTGCTTCTCTGCCTGTGGTCCATAAAGACCCTTTGCCTCTCCATCCACCTTCCAAACTTGACCCAATGCTCATAGCATTAGACAAGGGTCAAGAGAGAGAACTTCTTATTTTATTTGCCATACAGGCACACACATTCACAATTATACAAAAACATTATCAATGGCAGGGATACCTTGTCACAATTAACATACAGCTGAGGTGAGGCACCCCATCACTTTATTTGCTCTAGGGATATGGAGCCAGGCAAGTGTCAATTGGTATACATACCTTGCCTTTTTTGTGTGGTTTTTGATTAAATATGTACTTACAACAGCTTACCCCAGTTTGTGGTCTTGGGATACCTATCTCAATATTATTGGAAATCACATTGTCAAACCATCGATTTTTGTCTCCTCAATGTTGCATAGAAACATCACTGACATTACTTCTTCTGCGCATACCATGGGCAATCTGAGTCTGAGTGTGAGTGTGAGGCAGTACAATTCAATGACTGGCACCGGTCTAGATTTACAAACTGCATTTCATTCTTCACTGGAAGTAGTGAATGCTTCTGCATGTCAATGGATGTGGCTATCCGCAAAATAGTGTACACCAACCCTTTGACTGTCATCATCTGAATGATTATGAGAAAATAAGCCAGAATATGTGACAGCACCTTTTGGAACACTCCTTGGTTAAGAGCAAGGACTCATTTGACATCGTTACTTGGGCAGGAATGCTTTCATAAGGGTTTGAAAAACATTTTGGCGTCTCTTTACCATTTCAACCCACATATTCGTCACCATAAGACGTAACAGACAAGTTTGATTGAGTCATCTGAGTGATTCAGAGAAATTAGCAATTCTCAATTACCATAGTTCTGATTGATCAGTAGTCCTGCGTGACATCAGTATCTGATTGATGTAATTTGTTTCACCTTTAAGATTCACACTTTTAAGATGTTATCAAACATTAAAAAGTGTGTAAGAGAGATGAGAGTTATAAATGACTTGGTGCATGTCATTCAAATAGTAACATATTTATTAAATAAAGCTACATTAACAATTTTTAAGCCTCTGATGTACATAATAAATAGGTTATTCAGTATGCATTATAATAAGCATACTTGTAACTTTTGTGCGTCATGAACATTAACCAGACCATTATCCAACCTTCCAGGAATAACACAGTTATAGCATCTGTTCACCTTATAACTTTCCATGACAATGATGAGTCATGATAGTATGCTGTTAAGTCACATGCAAGTAAGACATAAGTGACAAATCCCAAAAAAGACAAAATACAAAGAGACATCATTTTCACATCTTGTTGCAGCAATGAACATTGTCTTTGACATTGAAATTCACATTTGAGCTACAAAATAACACCAAAAACACATTTTCCATTATCAAAATAGTGGGAAATGAGGCATTACACTTTAATATAGGACAAATAGTGACCGAGATGAGGTGTTTTTCATGTTTCGCGGCGGCCATTTTGTTTTTTGTGCATACCGGCCACCAGGGGCGAGTCTAACTTTGTTGCGGTGGTTTTTGAAACCCCTTGGGTCATATAAACCCCCATGCCAAATTTCAAAAACTTGTCACCCAGTGCACAATTCATGTAGATTCCCTCCCCGCTACTAATCATTCTATTTCGCTTATCGTATAGAATGATCGATATCGTTTAAGTGATATATCGTGAAACGATGTCCATCCCTAATCTCCACCAGCATTTTTGTTGAAAGATCGCATTACAAAAATTGTACCAGATCCTGATTCAATTAAACTTTTCCATACACGGAGACCTGACTATCACTCTTCTAAAATGCAGTTACCAATAGCTGAAATAATATTATGTATCAGAGCAGGAGGTTGTTGTGTCAAAGTCCCCAATATTGTGTCATTAGCATTTTAATAAAAATGAAAGTGACACACATTCTATGAGAAAACCTTGTGTCTGACGTTGTCTGAGAACCCTAGAAATTAACTGCACTATCTAGCTAGAGCTGTATCATTTATGTAAACCGAGATATTAGAGTAATTCTGTTTGCATGTCAGTTTTCCTATCTCAATTTGTCATTAGCAAACGCCTTGCTGCTCTACATGTATTTTGACTGCATATTTCTGGGCCAGAATAATTCTGAACATGTTTCTGGTGATAAGTCCATTGCATGCACATATTGCCAGACTGCCAGTTTTGTACTGGCCCCTACAGAGATTTTTACCAAAATTGTCATTAGCATCACATTGTCATTAGTGTCACAATAAAAATGGCTTATTGCCTTGCCTCACTAAAATTTTGTTGCAGGTCATTTAAGTGGAAATTGGTTTAATTACCAATAAGTGTCTTAACAGAATATTACATAACATTTTAGCATTTTCCTTCCATCTGACATGATAGTATGAAGTTTGATGCTTCTCTAAAACTACTAATCAAATATGGGATGCCAGTGACATTTTACCATAGTCTAGCATCTGAAATATGGATCAGCAAAGACATTTGGCGTCGGAGGGAAAAGTGGAGATCATCTTTGTTATTCAGAATCAAAACTATTTGGCGGAAATATTATTTTTGTTTCTGTTTATAAATTTCTGGTTCAAGGAAATGTGGGTGTGCAGAATAGCCACTTTGCCATACGTTGGTAATGCATTCTTCAGCTCTTGACCAAAATGCAGTATCTAAAAAATAATTGGTGCTAGAGACCTGGAACAGATCTTGGCCCAAAATGTGCAAGCAACTCGCCTAATCACTGGTGATAGATTGTTTAGATCTAAATGGTCAGGATTTTTAGTTATAAGTGTGATTTTAACGACTGTTGAAAAACAAATGTTACAGCTGTATTTATCACCTCATGCAACAGGGTGCGACAAACGAAAGAAATGTATTTCCAATTGCTCAAAATTGTTCCAACAGATAAAAACCACATACTACAACACTGCACTGGCGGATTCTTCATATTTTATTTTAACCCTAAACTTAGTTAAATGTTGAAGGACACGGTGCTGAAAGAGGGTAATGCCAGCTTTACTCACATTCCTTTGCCTAGTGGCTCCGCAGCTTCTTCCCCTGACTCCATGTCCAGGGCTGATTGATGCTTATTCCTGCAAAGAAATGTTGGCAATAGATAAAAATGTTAATCAATGTTAGAAAATTGTTCTTTACTGCGTTTTTGGTTTTGAGTGTATATACAATCAGTAGTACCCTTTTTCTGAATTCAACTTCACGGTGAATATCCTATACAGTTCAATACGAAAGAAATATTCCAATATTTTAAGTACTTGCATCAAAGTTTTTTTGGCTGCTCCGAGGCATGCACGCAGCCATTTTATAAGGAAAATGGCAAATCAGGGCCGATCCCGACCAATATCAGGGCAGATCAACTGCCCAGGTCACATCTTCCATTTATAACACTTAAAAATGTCAGGGCAAATGAGTGACGGTCTAATGCCTATGAGCTTGAAATGAAAATAGTTGGAATGATTTGGCATCATGCAGGCAGCATTTAAGCTGCTTTAGTTTGTATTGTAGGCCTGATAAAAAACAAACCAGTATAATTTATTAGGTTCACAAATATTCTCACATTCATGAAAGAGAATTTTAGATTTTACATCACTAAAAAAAAAGACATTGCTTGTTTTTTTAAACTTCTGGATCAAGCACTTACCCATTATTTGGCACAAAACAAGGCCCCGCCATGTTTGACAGGAATAATTACATTTTTGGGTATAATTAATTGTCCAATTCAGGAAAAGTATAAGCACCCCCTAGATCGAAACATATCCAAGTATTGTGCAAGAGTTTGCATTGGTATTGTTATCACTAGGGCAAAATGTTGTTCGTCCGCCGGGCGGGCGGGCGGCGGGCGGATAGATCGTTTCGGGGCCAGTCCTCGGCCCCTATTCAATGTACATGGATGAAATTTGGTACACATATAGCCTGTATGGTCTAGTTGTGCCTTTTGATGGTCTGATGGATAGATTTTCTATACTTTTTGAAATTATAAAAAAATACTTAAAAATTATTTTTGTTCGTTTCCGGGCCAAGGCTCAGTCACTATTGCTTGTGCGTGGATGAAATTTGGTACACACGTGGCCTATATGGTCTAGTTGTGCCTTTTGATGGTCTTATTGATAGACATTCTATACCTTTTGAAAAAATTACAAAAAATATTAAAATAATTTTTTGTTTGTTTTCGGGCTAGCACTCGCTCACTATTGCATGTACATGAATAAAGTTTGGTACACATATGCCTTATATGGTCTAGTAGTGCCTTATGAAAGGTCTGCTGGAAAATATTATATACTTTTTGAAATATAGATAGCCAAAACAGTTATTCTTTGTTTCTGGCCCAGGACTCAGTCACAATTGCATGTACAATTGTAAATGGATTAAGTTTGGCACACATATGGCTTACATGGTCTAGGTGTGCCTTTTCATGGTCTGGCTGATAGATAGTCTATACTTTTTGTGAAATAGTGAGAAACAATATTTAAAATACTTTTTTTTCTCATGGGAGCCAAAAGTTGCCCACTACTGCATATACAGCAACGAAATGTTCCACCCATATCACCTAACACTTTTTGAATCATTGGAGCAAATTGAGAAAACTATAACAGCATTATATTTTTTGGTTTCCTACTGACAGCTCATAACCTTTTCTTTTCATGTGCATGAAACTGTACCATATGCATAAATTACTCTAATAATTAAGGCCTCTTCCTTGTTTTACAAACTCTGGCAAGCAGATAGGAAGATTGCAGGGCAGTGGGCAAATTGACATTATTGAAGTCCATGACTTGACCACTATTGCTTACCAATATGCAATTTGGTAAAAACATCAATTTTATGATGTAATTGTAATCTTCTGAATGTGTCATTCGCTGAAGGTTTGCTGCTGCGCAGCCTATGTTTTAACTATGCAAACAGAGTGTTTATAGACACATATAGACAATAGACAAAATTTATCTGAATTCGATATTTACAAAATAGAACAACATTAGTTTTAAAAAATAATGTAACCAAAATTTTAACGAAGTAATTAAATAAAACAATTTAAATTAAGATAAAAATCCGTGATAGTACAAAACAATGATAAAATAAGTCATTAAAAGTAAATTAATAATTATTAACAGGATAATAAAAACTAAGTTATAAAAATGAATATATGAACCCAGAGACATATATAAAATAGTGTTCCACATCTGTCAGACCGACCCCAAATCAGTATGAATTAAAATTGTGACTCGGGCATCATCAATGTCACTTTTAAAAGTTTATTTTAAAGAGTTGGTTTTTAAATTCATTTAACTCTGTATGATGTCAATTTTATTGCACCAGTGTGTGCAAAAGAAGCACTACCTGTGCCTTTGGTGTTAAATTATTCTGAGATTTGAACACCTCTAGTTTCAGACATTGAAGCCTGGCTCCTCTGAGAGATTTAAGAATGCATTTATCCAACAAATGTTCAAAAGTTAAATGAAAGTCTTGAAAAAGGGCTTGCAGGAAGCGTTCTTGAATTTTTTCTAATTTTGTACTGTCAAATTTTCTTATGAAATGTAACACAACTTTGTAACAATCAAAGTTGCTGAGTACAAATGATCTGAAGACAGTCTTTGGGGCTTTGATAGTTAAATGTCTGTTGATTCGAGCCAAGGCAGTAAGCTGCCATGCAGTCTTTCGACATAAATTTGTAGTATGAGTACTGTAATCTAATTTTTTGTTAAGGGAAATTCCTAGTAGTTTTACATTTTCCGATTGCTTAATCACAGTATTTCCAACATTAAAAGCAACATTTTCAGTTTTGTTTCCAAAAGTGAAGAACTGAACTTTTTCAGCATTCGCTTGCATGCTGTTTTCTGTAAACCATGTTAGTGCTACCTGTGCAGCACTTTCAAGTTTTTCCATCAATAGTTCTCTATTTAAAGCTAAGGCACAAATAGTATTGTCGTCGGCATAATTTGCAAACACAAAATAATTTTCTAACAAAAGGAGATCATTCAGGAAGTAGTTAAGCTAAGTAGGTCTTCCAATAGATCTTTGAGGTACTCCTTTTTTAATATTGATAACCATTCACTATGTGTATTTCCAATTTTTACACGCTGCTTTCTGTAGCGTAAGTAACTGGAAATTAAGACAGTTGCCTTTTTTTCCAAATTACAAACCTCAAGTTTTGCAAAAAATAGATTATGAGGCAAAACATCACACACTTTAGATAGGTCAATAAGGACCGTTCCGATGGATAATTTGTTGTCATGGCACTGTTTTGTGTTTTCAGTAACTTGGAATTTGGAGCACAACAAGTTTACATGTATCTACTGAATTTTTTAAAACGTGGCCCCGCCCACACCACTAATTGGTGGCTGCTCAACGATCATCAAAAATAGATCGAGACTATTTTCAAACAACAGACACTGTGAATCAAATTTCTAAGTTCAGCTGGCTGCCTCAAATAATTATAATCCAACAATATGCCAACTGTGCGATTACACTAAATGATTTCCGAGCATTTATTTTGGCAATACATGTACCGTACCAATGATTTCTAAGAACTGTCAACCATGAAAATAGACATGCAGTGAAAATTGTGAAGGACATTTTATTATTTTTTTTCAAACCTTGAGGTTGAATCAACTGAACTTCATGGAAAAAAGGCTGTGAAAATCATTTTAATAATGCAGAAATATCCATTGGTTTTTACCTTGCAAGTTTGCCCAGTATTAAAGCAATGAGAGGTTGACCTGGTCTAATCATATTCATATGATCAAAGGCAATATCTCTAAGGGACTAGGAATTCTTTATAAAACCTAGAATTTTTTATCCCCTGAAACCTTATGCACTTTTTATTACAGCTTTATATATCATTATTTGGTATGTTGTATTGAAATCTGGGGCAGTGCTGCCAATGTTCACCTAAGCAGTGTTCTGAAGCTCCAGAAACGTAATAATCTAATCATAATAATAGCCATAGCAGGAATTTCATCTCACTCATAAGGCTTTTTCCACTCAACCCACAAAACCTTTAATTATACTCCTAAGCCTGTCAATTCATCTGAAGTTCCCGATAGGGCAACTTTCACCTATCAACATTCATTATTTCCATAGTAACACAAATTTATATTGAGAATTTGGCCAAAAAAACACTTTTTTCACAAAAATATATCCCACCTGTGTATTTATCTACCACAACAAGGGCTGTAATGCAATTAATATTAAAGGCCATTGAATTCCGCATCTTTTGATATGCAGACTGACATTCTATGGCCAATATAACTACCCAGGTACCAGATATTCCTATTGCGAGTTTGACAAAAAACACTTTTTCCACATACAAATCTCGAACCTATATATTTCCCTGCCACATCAAGGCCAGTAATGCATATCATATTGCAGGCCACTAAATTCCGCATCTTTTGCCACACTGATTGCACTTCTATGTCCAATATAACTACCCGTTTCACAAAAATTAAGTTGCGTCATGCATTTAGAACAAATCATATCTTCCAACTACTCCAGTCTCAGTGTTTTTAGTGCTGTACACCCCGCTGTAGTAGCTCCAAACAATCAACATTTCCTCATCCAACTGAAAGCTGACTGGAACCTGCAAATAGGAGCTGTGTGGCTTCACATTACTCTAAACTGGCAAAAATCTCGAACTCGGCACATTTTTGAAAAGTGACAAACCCCACCAGGTGAGCAGCTAGTAACATAACATAGCGCTAATTCCAGTAAACCGCTCATTAGCACTGCTCAGATGAACTCAGGGATAGAATTGTTTAAACAAGTGAGTTTTAAGGTTATTCGAATTGAACAAAATTGGACCAAGTTTTGAACCTTGTGGCACCCCATACTTGAGTGGAAGTTTGCTTGATGTTGTGTCATTTATCATTACAGACTGTGATCGTTCCGAAATATATGACTTGAACCATTTCAGTGCTGAGCTATGCACACCATATCTGTTTTTCAGTCTGTCCAGTAACCCTCGTGAGCGCCCAGAACTAGGCTTAGAGGGCTGCACTTACCATATCTATCTATCTATCAATTGTGTCAAATGCAGCAGTATTGTAATAAATTTTGCAGGATACAGCGAACATAGCCAGCCTTTATTTAGAAAATCTAAAATCTTAGAAATTAAGTAACTTTATGTGTAGCAAGTATCATTTTTATGTTTAAAGTTTTAACATCCATGTTGCCTTCCTTAGTATCAAATATGTTCATTAAAGTTTCAAGTATTCATGGTCACGCTACTCCTGGCACAGATAATTTCAATATTCCATTTGCCAGACTTAGTACTACTCAAATAATGTTGAAGTACATGGGGCCAAAAATACGGAATACAGTGTATCATAGGTTTTTAATTGAAGTCTCACTTGGGAATAAAATCATATAAAAATAAACTGAAATGTTATCTAATAAATAATGAAATCCTGCTGTCTTGAATTTAATTGAATTAATCATGTGTGTAATTACCTTTTCTTATTATTTAAGATTTCTTATGAAGGTGTCTCATCGACTAACATTACTGTCTCATTTCATTGGTCATTCCATTACTAACAGCGCTGAAAATGTGTCATTATCATCTAATTTTAGCAGTTCCTTGCCTGGCAAAATATTTACACTTGTGGTATCCAGCCGGCATTTTATTTTATATTGTTTGTGCATTATATAATAATATATATATATGTCTAATAAAAAAAAAAGTCAAGCCCACATTATCCTGTAAGGAATGAAAATTCCACAGACAGTTGATCACACCAACAAGTCAACATGGCCACCAGACTCGGCTGTGTCACTGCCTGAATTCGACTGGTCATCCACACATATACTTCTTAAATAATTTATCATGGTTTACTTTGCACACAGAGTTCATATTTTGCATCATGCATAGGAGTCAGCAGCAGTGAGCTGCCACCAGCAGTGAACTCTGCAAGAAATCAGATGCAGAAAGTGACGCTATGACCAACTTAGACCAATAGAAATTGGGGGGTCTCCAGCGGGGTGGGGGGGCACCAGGGGGGCACGCGATTCTCTGGGGGGGCACCCTCTATTCTAACTGCATATTTTAGCCATGCAGAGTTGGAAAGTTCATATGGGGACGACCTTGAGGGGGGGAGTACAGGTCCAATATGGGGGGGGTACGTGCTCCCCCGTGCCCCCCCATAGGGAAGCCACTGCCTGGGCTGCTCGGCCTACCCGGGTGTAGTGTAGGTTTCGCTATCAATGTCACTCTTCCTGGTTGTCTAGAACTAGCTTCTGCAACAATTAGTCGCGCCCCCTGGCTAATTTGTGGCATAGTAAGCTACAGAGTTTGTTAATCTGGGAACGGCAATCTTGTGGAATTTTTATTGGTCTAAGTTGGTCAGTTTATATCGTACTAAGCACCCCCTGCCCCCCCAAATCATGAATTTCCCAGTGATAACAGAAGCAGGTTATGCAAAGCAGAAATACTGTCCATGTTAAAACATCAAATAATGCTATATTATAATTTAGGTTATCTTTACACAAAATGCTTTTTATGTTATCAGGGAAAAAGGATGCTGATTGAAATATCTATGAACTTACATGATGAAAGCCTGTTTGTCTGATAAGGTCATGTGTCACAGAGCCAAAGGAGATCCTGAATTAGCTCCAACATTATCAGCTGAAAGAGAAACATGGTCCATCAGGATTTCTGATATTGTACAAACAGTTCACTGACCCTACAATGAGAGGAAACTGTTAAAGTAAGGGGGAGACCATTAAATGTGCGGATGGGGGGTTGGAGTTTTTTTTAATAAATAATTTCTTGCTCAGTTTTGGTGAGATAAATAAATTCTTTTTGGGCAGTCTTGATATAAATAATTTCTACCAGGGCCCAGGGGTATTTCTAAATATTGCTAAATTTAGGAATGAGTATTTGGGGATTGCCTGTACTTGAAATAAATAAATATGCTACTGCCGCCATCAACGTGAAATAAATATTTCCCAGGAAAAACTCCAACCCCCCCCTGGAAATTGAATGGTTGCCACCTATGATTTCTCGTCCAATCCAGGATGTTGCTCTTGTTGAGAACCAGTGATGCTTAATTCGAGAAATTGTCAGCAATTCGTACAAAAAAAGTTCAAATTACTAAAGACGGACACCCAGAGAATCAATAACTAAGATGTATCTCTCCACACATTCAAATCATCATGATATAATTATTTATTATATGCACGATGCGGCTTGTACTTCATATTTTTACTGCCTCATTTGACACACTTCTACACAAAAATAACAAATAGCTTTGTACACTTGATATGCTCAGAGACTACTCTTGCAAAAATTGCACTGCAGTCGCCATGAATTGGCCATGCAAATGAGACAGGAACAGTATGCAATTGAGCAAGATATGGCAATCAGTAATCTTCAAACAAAATTACAGTGCCGTCTGTAAGTAAGTGAAACGCATGACATTGTGCCATTGCATCAATGCTAAACATCCTCAGCCAAACTGCTTGTGGAAGCATTAATTCTCATTGGATGAAAGGGAAACAAAGTGGGTCATAAAGGCCGATGTGTGAGGCAAGTGGGATAAAAATAGCAGCTCATTTTCTCTGCTGTAGTCGGAGTTAGGTATGGGTCAAAGTCTTTGATAAGTAAGTGAACCACCCTTCCCTATGTTTTAACATTGGGCCTGCGCTTCACTTACTTATCAAAGACCCATACCTAACTCCAACTACAGCAAAGAAAATTGGCTGCTATTTTTATCCCACATGCCTCACATATCGGCCTTTATGACCCACTTTGTTTCCCTTTCATCCAATGAGAATTAATAATCGGCCTTTATGACCCAAAATGTTTTCCTCTCATGGGATGAGAATTCGTCCTTCCAGAAGCATTTTGGTTAAGGATGTTTAACATTGATGCAATGTCACAATATCATGCGTTTCACTTACTTATAGGCGGCACTGTATTTTCTTTACAGGCGATTTCATTAGTACAAGATTCTACAGTCTCTATCCACCTTGCTACGTCAAATTTTTGCCTAATCTGATTAGTTTATGATCACTAAAAATGTCACACACTTGATAGATTTGACGTAGCAAGCAGCTATACGCATTGCATTCACACAGTCAGGGCTGGATGACCAGAATCGCATAGTAATGAAATCACCTGTAAAGCGTGGGAACTTTTAATAGTTATGATCTCTGGCAATGAGATTAATTGTTTACAATGTGCAGTCATCAGTGCCTGCTAAACTGTTACAACTCATGAAATGATGACAATAAGATCCAATAAGATAATAAAGAACAGATGTTAGTAATTACAAGTCATCATTGCCAGCTGAAAGCTACAATGGGAGAAACAGGCCAAAATAATATAACACATTTGGGAAATTAATCAATCAATATGAAAACATTATGTATATGTAATTCATATCAACATTCTTTGGAAAGACCAATTTCTAGAGTTCCTCTGACACTACATGCATTCAGAATGCAACTTAGAGCTTTGAAATAATCGGCTTACCAGCTCTGTGGGCCTTGCAGTCATCTCTCAGTGATCATTTTGGCTGGAGGAGGTGCTTTGCTTGAGTCAATACCGGTCGATGATCCTACAATATCATTATTATATCATTTTTCCAATGCAATTCTGCAACAATCGCAGATGTGACAAAAATACAGAACAATAACATTAATAAACTTTGGTAGCGTCTGTCAATTATGAAATGTGAATAGAAGGGTAAAAGTAAGACACTGAACCTGTAATTGAGCTGTATCTCGTTGGTAAAGTAAAGAATAAATAATTATGTTTAAAACAAGAGTGCTGAATAATTATACATCACAGGGATGGGTTGTCTTGGTAGGGTGGGCTTAACAAGAGTATAGTGATGGGTCAAAAACATATCATGAGGAGACCGCTTTCATGATTGTGAAAGTTGAACTTTGTCAGTCATAATGTTGAAGATGTGTCATGATCATATCTTAAGGTTAGGGTGCCTGATTAATCATTGCTGCCCACAAAAACTGCAAAAGTCACTCATCTGGGTCGAAATTACATATTCATGAACTGATGGTCAGCCAGTGTCATCATTGTTTTAAATTTACAGACCCCCCCCCCCTTCCCCATAATTTGTGAAATAACTGTAACTTACCTGACTTTTCTCACCATTGGCTGTCATATTTGACCCGTTTCCATTTCATGATCAACCTCTTCCAAAACTGTTTTTCACAGACTCCAACTGCACCAGGGCATCGTTTCACATCCATCCGCTGCAACTGTAAATTGGAAAGTGAGGTTAGCTGGTGTCGGTCTAGACTGTGCATATCCTGGAAGAGGAAAAAGCTAACTTCCTGGAAAATGATGTGACCTACATCTCTAGTCATTGTGACAGACAGATGATAGATGATAGATAGATAGATGAATTATAGACAGATATGTAGATAGATTTACAGATACACTTGGCAGCAAAATTATTCAACCCCTTTGACGTTTTCTCATAGACTCCATTAGTAAACTGGTTTTGCAAAAGTGAGTGTAGTGACAATAGAATATATCAAATCATATAAAGAATGATAGCATCACATTTTAGACAACACATACTAAATCTACTGTGAAGCATTACTAAATTAGGTTGGCAGGCTCCATTTCACGTATGGGTCAAAACTTTTGAAAAATTATTAAACCCCAACTCCAATGCTATTCCAATGGAAGCAGGGGGTTTGAATAATTTCTGAAATTTGTGACCCCTATCAGAAATGCAAACCGCCTACCATTTTTGCAAGATTCGCCAACTATTGAATTCAATTGGAAAACACTCAGGGGTTGAATAATTTTGTTGCCAACTGAATCAATTTATAAACTATGTTAAAGCTGAAGTGCTTGAATTCTATAAGTCTGTTTGTTACATGCCAGATATACTCAAATAAAGGCTTCCATTGAATAGAGGCCCCCCTTGGATAGAAGCCTTAGGTAGGTGCCTGACCAAAATAGTACATTTCTCCCTTGTGTAGCAGCCTGCAACATAGGGCATAACAATTATTGTGGAACCACATTTACAAGGTAAGCCCATAATAGTTTGTAGAATTTTACAAGTGGACAAATTTGTGTGAACAAGCATAATACTAAGTCTTGTAAAATATTGCCATTCATTTACAACCCATAAATCTGACTAAACCAATTAAACGCTCAATATTACTCTAACCATAAACCCTAATTGTGTAGAACTTCCATGCGTATCACTAATGGCCTAATTATAATTTACAAATCAAGCAAATACACAAGCGTTAGTTTGACAAATGCAGGGTTGTTTAAATGCTCAGTTTTACTGCAGCACAAGTTTGTGTATAATATGCACAATAATTTTCTGCTGGCATCCATCCCAATTGGCATAAATAGTGTTTTGCTAATTGGTCATGTTTCTCACAACATTGTGACAATGTTGCCACATCGTTGCATGCTAATGTCATACCTTTGACGGTGCTTCACAACGTTTTGACAACGTCATTTCTTCCATATAATTTTCACCAACATGTCGATGTCATCACAATGTTGCTGCAATGTAAATGTGCCTATTGGGAAGTGAATAATTATAAACGTGTGTATGATGGTATATTTGTTTGTTTGTGTTTTACGCCTCTGCAGCACCTTAGTGGGCTATATCGAGGCAGGCGATCGCCGTATGATGATGAGATGAGAAGACTGTAAGTCTGGCACATACCCTATTAATTCAGGGATGCCCAGGGTCTTTCAGTTGCCCCAACATAGAACACTGGATACAACCCGCCTCCATTTGATGTCCCATGGGCTCGGACTAAAGTGAGTTCCCGGGGTGAGATTTGAACCCACGCCCTCAAAGCCAGTAACTGTTGACAAGCGCACTTACCAGTTAGGCCAAGGGGGAACTCCTGTATGATGGTATATGATACAGGGTGTATAATATTTAAGACATTTAAAACTAAATCAGAAACATTTGACCAACCTTACAAGATGTACCAGCTGTATGTCTTGCAACGTGTGATTCATTTCTAATAGCAGTTAACAGAGGACAGTGGACAACTGAAACAGGCCATATCCTGATGCTCGCACAGTCATGAAATTGTGTAAATCCAAAAAAGACATGTGATAAACATGTTTCAACCCAATTAATGGCCTTGTTATTCTTAATCATGTTAATTATTTCTTGGAAACATGTCCTTTTGGAGAACAGCTATATTTGCTTTGTATCCATGTATCCTGTCAGTTGGAGGGGGCAGCAGTGTGGAATAGCCAGACCTTTTGCATAATTGGTGGAGCACCAGCTGTTTGAAGTGGGCAAGGTACTAACTGTTTCGTTGACACTATTTTATGGGATTTGCTTGACTTAAATGTAAACCATATTTGTAGTAAAATCAAGACAGATCACATATAATTATAGGAATTTGGGCTAAGTATTAACCCCCCCCCCCCATCTGTATAAAATTCAACATCCTTCAACAACAATATTTTAAGAGTACAAAGACAAAGATACCTTTGTAACATCTTTGAAGCTTTCTTTTAGAACCATCCTTTCTAAAACTTTACCAAGTTCAATATTAAACAAATATGGCATGGTATGAGTGCAAAACCATATTTACTTCCAATAGAAAATAGGAACATGGATGGATGGATGGATGATTTGGGCTTTACGACCTGTATTTATGCACTTGGTAGGCTGATTAGGACAGGGGAGGACACAGCAATGAGGCGAAGGATGATTGAAACAGCCGTCAAACATAGGCCCAGGTGACCCAGCAAGAGGGATTCGAACCCTGGACCCAGCAATTGGCAGCCCAGCACGCTACCACTAGACCAACCCTCCCCCCAGAAAAAAGGAACAAATTCAGAACGAAAGCATTTCAGATCAGTTGGAAGTCGCTACACAAATGCAAACTTTCGTTCAGAAACATCTTTCTAATCTTGACAAAGTGCAATATTATACAAATCGACAAGTGCAATACAAAAATACCTGCGTCATCGTTCAATATGAAGCTTTACGACCTGTAAAACTCAATATTGGTCTCCTCATCATCCACTATCTATATATATCTATATATGCCATGTGATGCTAGCTTTGTAAAGGAAGGCTTTAGGGAATATCAAAACATTCTAGCAGTGATATGCTTTTATACCTCAGTGGCAGAGCTCAAACTTCATCCATTAAAAACACACTCACTGCAACTCTCCTATTCCAGTTTCACATCTCTTTAGTACTTTTTCGCAAATACCAAGAACATGACCTACATCTGGACCATCTTAAAAGTGTTCCTTGATTATTCATTCACCTATTTTCTTCTTATTTACTCTTCACTGCGACATCATAATCTTCCCACCCGTGCACTGTCTGCTGTCACTGACATGCATTACATTCCACCCACACTGCAGCAGTCCCCCTGGTAGCCCAATTCATTTTCTTACATTCGCTTGCTATATATATATCAATTAAAAGATTATTAGCCAATATAAAACCCTTCATTCCCCCTTTACACTCACGGCACACTGAGACTCACAGAGAATATTGGCAGCCTGTTGTCTGTGTTGATTATTGCATCTGTTATTGCAGCTTTACAACTTTGTTCGGATAACATTTATTGACGCTTGATGTCAATTGATCATTCATTGGTATACACATAAATGTATGAGTCGAGTTCTAATTGTATACCTCCTTTCCTGAAAAGTTTCAACTACCTTAAAGTACCTTCACATATTCTTTCATCATGTCATGAAAAATCACAAAGGGCATTCCAGCATGCAAGGTCTTATGGACCTCCATAATTCTATACATTTACCTCAAAGACCTTGGCTGTTCTGGTATGACAGGCAATCTGCTTCACCAACCTGCATGGCATAGTACTCCATCCTGGATGTACTTTTATCCTGGATTGCTGGAATCCTGGATGGATGGTATCCACTATCCTGGGTGGATTGGGTGGATGGAGGTTGGCATCATTCTGGAGATTGCCAATGGATGAGACCATGATGCATCTGCCCAGGCTGTACTGACTAGGGTGAGGCTGGTGCCCCTCAAAAAAGAAAAAAATGGAGGAGACCCCTGTACCTCTTTTTGGTGTTGTGGTTTGACCCAAGGGACATGCTTAAGAAATTTCAGGAGAATTGATAAACGTTTACCTTGAGCACAATTCAGTTGAAGTTTCCTCGCGTTTGCTAAAAACGGAAGTCGCGGTATTGTATAACTTTGTCAATATACATTTCACAACAATGAAACTTGTATCACTGGACAGGCCTCACTTAGAGCTTCATTTTGAATACCAACTTGAATGGTTTTGGATAATTTTATGCAGTGTCAATCTTTTATTTTACTGCTTTTGATGACTTTTTTCTTCGTGCCTATCAGATACATGCAAACTTGTGTCAATTTTCAGGAATTTTAAATGGTAACTTTTAAATGTCAGTAAAAACATGGTCTTCATAGACTTCTGTAAGTTCATAAAAGGCATTGTCAAAAGAAATGTATTCAGCGGGCCTATATAATCAAGCATATTCCATAAGCATAGCCTTGAATTTCCATGCTCCGTCATGGGACAGGGAATTAGAGGAGACTCCTATTGCAAGTGTTAAGTTAATTACAAAGCATGGCTAATAAGAAGTATTACTGATCCTGTTCACACAGTTAAGGAATCAATACCATGGTGTGTCTGACAGTGCACCCGCTTCTCATCAGGGAATATTGATAGATGACTTTAGCTTATGTACATTGTACATCTTAAATTGGCAGGCTACTCAGGCTCGAGTAGAACACAGCCATGAGGTGAAGAATATTTGAAACTGCTGTCCAACACTTATAAATCAAGTGATCCCATTCCCATTACAGCTGGAATCAAACCCAGGGCCCAGCAAAAAGAGACCCAGAATACTCACTCCCTCTCAGCTTACCATGTACTGTACTGTATGGCAATATCCCGTAGAAATGTCAGAAACATTACTGCATTGACTCCCGTGTCATCTTCCTGGTACCAACTTACTAGAATAGAATAGTTTATTGACCATTATAAAATAATATTTACATCGACAAACAAAATTTTCAGCATTAATCATGGTAGGCTGACGCCAATACTGATGTATAAATTTGCCTTTACCAAAAGAGTCTTAAATACATTAAACATAATCATTTGCATATTGGGAAAATCAAAAAGAAAAGAAAAAAGAACATATAAGTATATAGCTACATACAGTGAGAAAAGAGAAAAAAAAAAAAAAAAAAAAAAAAAAGAAAACCCAAAACATTAATATCTTATTTACAAGTAAATAAACATATGTTGATAAAATCCTAGTATTACAGATTTATTAATCCTATTGCTGCCCAGGACATTATGCATACCGAGTAACCTTTATTTCAATGATGTGAAACACTGAGCTTTGTATTACAATATATCCACATTCCACAATTACTTGATATATGTTATATCTATACACGTACAATGAAGTATGCTACATCAGAGATAAGTAATACCGTACTATTAATACTTCCCTACTGTGTTACATTGCCATATCGGAGTATCAGATATTTCAATATTCACATACGTGTTTCTCGTTACTCCATTAAGTAACACTGTACTGGACTGCATGCATTACAGGACTGTCAAATCACGTTTACTGATCTGTTATTTTATATTCTAAAGTGGTTTCAAACTGTACATTATTATAATTTCTTATACACCAAGTCCAATGAATCTGATTATGTGAGTGTACATGGTTTATGACCTAACAAGTCTACAAGTTAAAATTCATGATCTAAATTAACACAGAAGGCAGGTCTTGCGCTTGAGATCTCCTAATATCATCAAAATATATTTGATCTATCAAGACATTGTCCTTGGTAGCCTGTGTTTGATTCTAAATAACTGTAATATTCTTTATAACATGCATGACAGTGGGAGCCATAACATTGATCGTATAGGCAGTAGAACTAAACTAAAATTGTATGAAATTGAACAGATGAGATTAATCGAGTCCATAAATGACAGTACACAGCAACCTAAATTAAGAACATATAAACTATTTAAAACAGACTGCAGGTTAGAGCCGTACTTGCTTTTAAGACATAGCGGTAAAATCATAACCAAAATTGCCAGATTTAGAACAAGCTCGCATAGTCTACGTATAGAAACGGGTCGCCATCAACGGCCAAAAATTCCGGCAGAAGATAGAATCTGTGAGAAATGTAGCTTAAATATGACTGAAGATGAAATACACTGCCTGATTATTTGCCCAAGCAATCAGAGCAACCGTAATGAACTATTTCAGATAGCAGAAAATCTGATAAATAACTTTAGATCACTTGATGACACAGATAAGTTTATAGCAATAATGAGCAGTAAAGAGGCCGAAATGCAAATTAGCCTTGGAAAGTTCCTGCAACAGGCTGATGTATAACAGAACATCTCCTACCTTCGCATGAGTTATGTTACAATGTATAGATAATTTGATACACCATTTTACTTACAATATACACTTATTGTGCAAATCTCTGTAAATATTCTTGATGACATTTTGCAAGATTATAACTGCAAACTCTTTATGACACCATCGTGTACATTAGACCGAAATAATATATCATGAACATTCTGAAAAATGGACAATTGTATTAGCTTGCAAAAGAATATGATTATTAAGGGATAGTATTATACATAAATGCTGAAAAGTAATGAATATACTATATATGAATATACTATATAGATGTGAATGCTTTTTGATGCTTTGTCTCTAAAGTGGTTACAGGCCTATTATTTTTAGTTCACTATGATTATTGATAGATATTATGATATCAATGTTGAAAATGAATGTATGCACTGTATTATTATTTATTATTCCAAGTTGTTTTGTCTGGAAAATCGCTTTTTAAACATATTTATATTTTTGATAACTAGGTATAAATTGTTATATACTATTCATTAGATGTAACATGATTGATTAGTGGAAGTAAACGGTGGCTGGAACCTTAAGTAATATAACCTACATGTCCTATTTTATGAAAGTTATAATTTTTTATTGTATATATATATATACTTATAAAATTTTTATACTATTAAATATTATCACATTTTACTAACCAATGTTTTCTCGCAATACTAACATTGACAAATGTATCATTACTGATATTCTTGTGTCAATAAAACAATATATATATGATAAATAACAGATTTTCAACAAAAATTTAGTGTTTTTCGAAATATGCAAGTTATTTCCCAAAAAAAAAAACACAGGATTAATACTTTGACGAACTGTATAGAATTGTCAAAAAAAACCATCAAAGTTGGTACTCAAAATGAAGCTCTAATTAAGACCAGTTCAGCCATGCTAGTTATATCATTGTATGATCCATATTGACAAAGTTATACAAAACCGCGGTTTGCACTTATAAACAAATTCAAGAAAATTATAACTGAATTGTGCTCAAGGTAAGCAAGTTCCGATTTCCATTAAACTTTCCACACATGTTATGTTGGCCAAACCACAGTACTAAAATAAGGTACAGCTTGATCTGACAACTTTGGGGCACCAGCCACACCCTGCTGTAGGCTACTCGGCAAAGTGGCTTCTGATGAAACTGGGGTCAACTCTTGGGCCAAATGGGCAAAAATGTCCAAAGGTCATTGGCCCAACCACGAAAAATGTTGCCTATCTTTTTCACATTTTTCTTCTGTGTGTGAAGAATATTTCACTTTTCAGAAGAGCCCTTCAAATTTGTTATCCATCTTCTAGAATAATTTTGCTATCTATACTATACCAAGAAACATTTCCATTAAAAAATCGATGTCATCGATGTCAACGATCACAAAGAATTATCTGGTTTTTGTACAACTGATAATTGTGTACACATAATTAATATTGATAAATCCACTGTAAAGTACACCTTTGAGGCTGCTTGTAGCACATTGACATGTATTGATCAAATATTGGTTACTGAAAATTTAGTTAATCTAAAAGTCATTTATAATGAAACACTGTCCATTTCTGTGAATGAATCACAGTAGGGGATGCGGAAAACCTCTGAGTAAGTTGGTGACATCTGAATTCAACCAGAGTGAATTGGTGAAACCTGAATCCGGTCATCTTCAATAAACCAATTCCGGTAGAGGAACCATGTCCTTGCGAGCGGGTAACCAGTTGTGCATACATGTCACCATCTTCTCTTCATGACAGTTCAAGAGGCTAACGTTCAGCTACCACAAAACACTATACTTCAAAATACAACAAAAGTGGAACAATATTTATGTATTATAATAGATCAAATTCCATTGACAATTAACTGTATAAACTCAAGAAACTATTGTAATAGTAAAGGAGGTAACCCGGTATGGGCATATAGCCTATAGGCCTACCATTAAATTCATTTTTAGAATGTAACTCAAAGATGGCCAACAGCCTTGTTGGGCCCATGTGGTCAGCCACATGTTCAAGGTCAAATGTCAAAGTCAGACATACCACATGTTGTCATTAAATTCAACCAAACTCAAATAAAATAAATACACAATGTAATGGCACATTATAGAACATATCAATAAAGCCAATATATTAGGCTAAAATATATACCTTGTAAATCACTTGCAATTACCTGAAGTACAGCTCAAGCACGGACAGGCCATGGAGCGCATATAAGTATCACAAACACAGTTTGTCAATTCGTCAATTGTTGTCATGCATCATAACATTGGTGTCGCAAATGTTTGTCATCTGCACAAACAAGTTTGCTTCGTTGCATCATGACAAAAGGCCTGAGGAGACCCCGGGCACAAAAAACTGTGTGGTTCTCACCATGAGGTTGGTCAATGTGAAGAACAGATCAAGGAAGTCTCTTCAAAAAAAGAGTGAAGAATTATAAATGGTGTGGCCTTAAATTTGTGCATTGGCACACGGGGGGGGATGCATGCCCTATCTTGAACTCTGCACTGATTAAATCATGCATTTGCAATTTTGTTATCCAAACATGAATAATTCGTTAGCATGGCCTTCTACATTTCAATTTCGTTCAAGCAAGATTCAGAATCTGCAGGCCTATACTTGAAGAAGATGACCTCACAGAGGAGAACAAAAGCACAAAATAAACTGAACCAAATTAAAAACGCAAAAGTATTTCCAGATTCAGTTGGGCTGTTGAATTTATGCATGCGTATAATCAGGTACCAAAGAAGTTAATTCCATAAAAGCACTCCATTCTGACCTTTGTTTGCACATCTGTGGCCAGATTTATCACAGTGGGGTATGGCCAGTGGATAGGGGTATTAGGCACCCCATAGGGCAAATCTATTGATTTCATGTTATAGCTTGAAGAAAATGACGCAAAAGGCCACAAAATTAACTTCAGTCAATGCCACTTAACTAAGTTTGTCACACACAATGATATTCCAGCGGGACAAAGAAACCATGGAACAGGTCCTCATGTGGCCTGTACAAATGCAAAAGAGTGAAAATGGCTAAGGGTCCATCAAAACACCTCACACAACCTGTATAGCAGACATACGACAAACAGCAGTACCAATTGTACCCTCCTCGTGCTTTTCTTATGAGGGCATATGTTATGGTTATACAATAGTACAAGGATTGCACAAAAAATACTGATGTTTTCCTCTTCAGCTTTTAAACAGGTTGTGTGATATCTTTCTGACAGATCCCAAAGCCTTCTTCATTCTGCAGCTATTGTTTAGGCTGTTTGAGGGCTTGTTTCAATAGATGCATTTTTGCATTGGAATATCATTTTGTGTGACAAACAGACAGACAGACAGACAGACAAACAGTTTTTATTTAGCCAAATATGAAAATTATATACAACATCTACATAATTATACATAAATTAATGTAATAATCCATATAGGCACAGGCGATGCTTTCTTTGCCTAATTGAATAGGCGCTATCGTAAGCAACCCCTGTAAGCATGTTTAAGATAATAATTTTAATATGAGCATAACCAAAATAGATGGAACTTTTGTAATAATTAATCAAGTTGAGCATTCTGTTGTCAGATACTAGACATTTTCAAATTAAAAGAGTGGGGTGGGTATAGGTGGGTGGGAGCTTGTGTTTACGATTGACATATGTAGCAATTTCTTATGGAACAAGTATTACTATATTGGTTTGTTAGGTATTTCTTTAAATAGGAGCTATATCCATATTCGCTATGAGTATCGACTTTGTTAATCACCTGCATGGGAAGGTTGTTCAGGAGACTTGGCAGCTGGTAACGTACACTGTTTTCGGCAAAAGTATGATAAATTCTAGGTTTTAGAAAGTTTTCACCCCTTGTGTCGTATGAATGAGTGGTATGTTGTAAGATGAGGAAATTTGAGTTGGAAAAGTACTTTGGAAGTGAGTTATTTTTTAATTTGAAATAGAACTTTAACAATTTTAATTTATAAATATCAGAAATTTTTAGAATATTGAGCTTTTTGAAGAGTGGTTCACTATGGGCATTATATTTACTTTTTGAAATAACTCTGATTATTTTCTTTTGCGAGGTCATCAGCCTGTTAGCATTGTGACCCCAATTTAATATGGCATAGTCCAAATGTGAGTTTACAAGAGCAAAATATAAGATTCGTAAGGTATTCGTAGGTAAGAAATTTTTTACTCTTCCAATAATTCCTATTGCTTTTGAATTTTTTTTAGATATTTTGCTTAAGTGAGAGTGCCATTTCAGCCTTGAGTCAAGTAAAATTCCCAGAAAATCAAATTCCTGAACACAATCGATAGCTTGGCCATTAATTTCTATTTGTGGGTGAGTAACGTTCTTGTTGGATGGGTAGTACAACATAAATTTAGTTTTGGAGACATTCAATGATAGCTTATTCAAATCAAGCCACTTGCTAAATTTAGAAAGCTCATTATTGATTCGGTTGCTAACTTCTCCCAGATCACTCGTTGTTAATGATATATATAAGGTTGTGTCATCAGCATAGCTAATAGCTCTTAATACATTAGAACATACATGAAGGTCATTGATATAAATTATGAACAATAGTGGGCCTAAGATAGAGCCTTGTGGGACTCCAGTAGTAATTGACACTTTATCAGATTTATGATCATTTATGTCAACAAACTGATGTCGGTCTTTCAGATAGCTTTTCAGTAAATTGTACGAGTTTTCTCTCAGGCCATAATAATATAGTTTGTAAAGTAGTATATCATGATCAATGGTGTCAAACGCTTTTGACAAATCAATGAAGATGTTAAGTGGAATTTTCCCTATATCCATGTCTCTGACTACTCTATCAATTAGTTCTGTTGCTGCATGTTGCGTAGAGTGGTTTTCACGAAAACCGTATTGATTATCATAGTAAAGGTCATTAGTTTTAAAATAGTTATGAACCTGCTGTGCTATCACCTTTTCAAACACTTTAGAAAAGCTATTCAGCAATGATATGGGCCTATAGTTAGTTAGTAGCTGAGGGTCATCTTTCTTATATACTGGGATTATTCTTGCAGTTTTCAAGTCTGAAGGGAAGATACCTGAGCTTATCATTTGGTTTATGATAATAGTTAAAGGTTCACTAATAACATGTTTTAATTTCTTAAGCAGCACAGTTGAGATATTGTCTGTGCCGAAACTTGTTTTATTTTTTAGGTTACTAATTATTCTAAGCACTTCATCTTCACTTACTGTATTAAATTTTAAGGCTGTATTAGCGGGAGTGCTTAAATATTGTTGAAAGTTGTCATTTGGGTGTACAGGGATTCGAGAGGCTAATTCTGGTCCAACATTTACAAAGAATTTGTTAAACTCTCTGGCAATAGTTAATTGATCTGTGATATTATTTCCATTTATTGTTAGACTATCTGGAGCATCTGTTTTAGTGTTTCTTTTATTAATGATTTCTTTTATTGTGCACCATGTCTTTTTTATATCATTTGTGCTACTCTTTAAGCGATTGTGATAATAACTAAATTTTGCTGATCTGATAGACTTTTTGAGAATTTTATTATATGTGGATAGGTTAACTTTAAGTTGCTCATGAAGAGCGGAGTTTGTAGGTGTTTGTTTTAATCTTAAATAGAGTTTATCTCTGAATTTTATGGATATTAGGATGCCTTGAGTTATCCAACTATTTTTACGATGCTTATGTTTGTTAAATTTTACTAACTTAGGAGACATATATTTGTCAAGACTTTCTCTTATGACATTGCTTAATATCCTGTAACTAATATTTGGATCCATATGAGGGTCAGACATATCTTGGATTGAGATGTTATTTTTTATATATTCTTTGACTTTGAGAATATTATTGTTATTTTGATTGGTTATCTTGATATATTTTGTTGATGGTTTTTTAAGTTTAAGATAGTCTAAACAAATGAAGTAGGGTTGATGATCTGATAGGTTTTGTGTAAAGATACCGGTGGTTGTTTCTGAAAAGCTATCTGAAAGACGACATAAAAAGTTGTCAATGAGGGAGCCACGGTTTCTAGAGAATCTAGTTGGGAAGGTTATTGAAGGCACAAGGCTATTGTTCATAATTTACTCAAAGTATTCATTTACTATATTTCTATTATTAATTTGCAAAAGATCAATGTTGTAATCTCCAGCAATAACTAACTCACCCCTCAATGTACATACTAGTTCATTAAATTCATCAATAAACGTTCTGTAGTTTTCAATTAATTCTCTGGGTGGCCGATAAATATTTCCTAAAATCAGATCTTTGCTTCCAGGGAACTTTACTCGAACAAATTGGCCTTCCCAGGAGGGTGCCTGGCTATGCACAAAATCATTTATGCATTCATAGTCTAACCCATGTTTCAAATAAAATGCTAAGCCACTGTGAGATGTAAGTCTACAGGGTGAACTTATCATATCATAACCTTCAATTTGCAAATGATCAAGAGGACTACCACCAGCTAACCAAGTCTCCTGCACACAAATTGCATCAAAAGTGCAATTATCTAGTCTAAGTTGTTCAATATAAATTCGTAGTTGGTCTATTTTTGCATTGATACTCTGAATATTAAAGCTTAGACACTTAAAATGTCCTTTTTATTTTTCAGAATGTTAGTCAAGCTATCATAGTCTGTATATGGTGAAGGTTTAAATATAACTGGTTCTTCAGTATCTGTAAAATCAGAGTCAGATTCAAGTATAGAATGAAGCGAGTTTACTTGGATACCTCCTTTATTTCCTAGAATGTTATCTGTTACTGTCATACAGAGGGCACAATATATCAGCTCTCCATAAACACAAGCCCCACCTGGTGTTAAGTTCAAAATTGAACTGTTCAAGATTTATCATCATGTCCCTAAATGGATAAGTGAGAAAAATACAAACAAAGTAGGGAAAAAGAAAGAAAGAAAAGGTGAAAGAAAAGGGAGATTTACTTAAGAACGGTGAGATGGGAATTACACAAACTCTGACCGGACGTTCAAAAAAACTGAATTTTTAACAAGTTAAGTGGCATTGACTGAAGTGAATTTTGTGGTCTTTAGCATCATTTTCTTCAAGCTTTAACATTAAGTCATTAGTAGAGGTTATTCACCACGGGAGAGGGAATATGTGATTTATCACCCAAGGCCTTTAGGCCGAGGTTTGATAAACACATATTCCTGATCCCAGGGTGAATAACTGGCTTATACCAGGAGACAAACAGTCAAACAGTCAAACATTAGAGGATAACTGGACAACAAAGAATATGGGAATTATTCCCCAGACATACTGTAATGTGATTGGCTGACAGAGGTGTCGAATGGTATAAGATTTGTTATCAGGGTGGCTAATGCCCTGCTGGTCCACTCGCCATACCTCAATGTGCTAAACTTGGTGACCAACATGTAATAAATGGTCAAACTTGTGTGATTCTATGGAACAAAGTCCTTTGACACCTGATTACTCATATGCATTCATTCAACATCCCAGCTAAAGTTTTTGGCATGACGTCCTCAAGGGCAATTCCTTTTGCCTTCACACTTTTCACTTCACATCCATTTGTGTTGTTACCCATATCTGAAAACCTCCCCTTAGCTCCTTTTCCCAACACCAACAAAAATATTGTAAACCTTAGAACAAAAAATGTTTAAATTTGAAAAACAGAAGTTGCCCGATTTCCTCTTTTTGAAAAAAAAAAAAATCAGTGTAATTGAAAAAAAGTTTGTTTTTTTTTCAAATCTTTGAAAAAAAGAAATTTTTGAAATTGAAAAAAAGAAGAAGTAATTTCCATACATCTAGCTACCCTAACAAACCAATAAAACACAAAAATAGATATATTGAACCTATAGTTATTGAACAGTAGCGTTGACAGTCAATATTTTCAGACCATTACTCCTAAATTAGCCTAGTGAGCCAGGCTAAAAATTAAGGAAGCATACATGCAAGATCTTAGTCAGTTAGACACCTAATTTGTTGAGTTTCACATATGCTTTTTATACAACCCTCAAATTGGTGTCTTATTACAGTTTCCTCAGCTTCAAGAAGTCACACAGTAGTAATACACATACCTGCTTGAAGATTGGCGATTTTGTAATCTGAATGTCACATTTTCAAGATGGTTTGGGGCCGTTTTTCTGGTGTTTTTTGATCAGTTATGTCCACGTCAGTCAAGTGTCACTTGAGTGGACTGTTGCACTGTGAAAAGGCACTTCGTGTGTCATCATGCTGATGATTTGTCATGATCAAACCCAATATATGTACTTTCAATGTTAATTTGATTGAAGGAGACTTATCCGCTTGTTGGTGACAGCCAAACGAAAGGATTATGTATCCGATTTTCACTCTAAAATCAGTTATAACAAATGGCCTTCTCTTGATCATGACCAATCAAACAGCCTCTATGTTTCTCATGTTGAAAGTAGAGAAGATGGCACTTCATCGGCTATCATGAGTCACAAAGTGCATTTTCACAGTGAACTGGTCCTAATTTTTTTCTATATCAAGGTGACAGACTGTAATACATTTTCATGATACAAAAGGCACAAGTTGAGTGAAATTACTGAGTGGCAAACTGACTTCCAATAGCAACTGCAGTTTGAAAAATCCTTAATCAAACATTAACATCCAATGCATTTTGGTTTCCGATGAGTTAGGGTCACAGTGAGGGCATTATGGATGAGTGTGTGTGGCCTGGTCTGCCATTTACTGTAACACCAGGGGGGCGGACTATGGTGGATGCAGTCAACCTGACCCCTGGCAGTTAATGTAAGTACAAAAATAAGCGATTTGTCTCAATGCAGGATGTAACATATGTGCCTGTAATGTCCATCTCTCTGTCCATCATTCTTTCTATCAATTTAATGTCAACAAGTTTCAGGAAAACCACTACTCAGTGTTTCTCATGAAATTTAGCAGGTTTTTTTAGGGTGCACAACATAAAGCTGATAAAACTGTTGTGAAGACAACACAATGACCACTATCAGTGGCGTATTTAGGGAGGGGGCCATGGTGCCATGGCCCCCCCCCCTCAGGCCCAAAATTAACATGGAAGAGATAGGAAACACCGCGGAGCTCCCTGTATTCACCCCATGTAATGGCCCCCCCCCAGGCCATTTCTAGATACGCCCCTGACCACTATACAGCTTTACTGTATATAAATAGGTAGCTTCTACTAGGTGCTTACGTGTAAATGTAATGCATTGTGATAACTGATGATAACTGAGCTATAAATAGGACCAGATGCAGAGCTGTGAGTTCCTCACACTCAGTTTCTGTTGACCGCACGCTGGAGGCTGGAGCCGCTCATCTATGTTAAAATTGTATGCAAGGTTACAGCACTTGTTCAGCAAATGGTTGAACTCAACTGCTGGCAATGGAGGAGCGGTCAACTTGTAGACAGGATTTTAGTTGCATTTAGAAAGGTTTCTACTTCATCCACATCCTCCCCACGCAAGCCCTGCTAACACGGACAGGGCTTTCTGCTATTTCCAACCTCTTCTGTGATTGGCTGCTTATTTAGGTCATAAGCATTTTGCAGGCAGATTTAGTCCGATTATGGACACTTAGAGGATTACTGGCAACTAAGAAAAAAAGTGTAAAACAAGCAAACTTTCAAACAGTTTCATTGCAGAACTGTGAAAATACACAATTCAATGGAGTTTTCGGAACTGTGATAGCACCTTTCAACAATACACAATTTCTCCATTTGTAAATGTGTGAAACAGAAGCAACAATTTCAAACTGTGATGTAGCAGTCCCTGATTGGCTGAACCAAAACTGGGTCAGTTAATTAAGTATTCATGAATTAGCAAAGGTTATGGGCCATTTTGTCATGGTATGACTTGGGATGATGCTTCATCCATACAAGGTGAGGAAGCAAATTTTTCAAAATTTGGAATATTTCAAACTTAGTTTTGTCGTCAGTGACTCAAGGAATGCTCCATTCCTCTCTTAATTATCTCCACAAACTCCCAGACTTCCCTCTTATTCTTTTCCCATCATTGATTGCCTTCATGATATTGTATTCCGGTTGTCAGGTCACTCTGACTATGTCAGGCCAGTCAGGGATTGTTTTTTAGTCCATTTGGCACTGAAGCAAATCTGACCACCTCTTCCTTTTTGTCTCCTGTTGAGTCATACTTAATCATAGTTTATTCTAATCTTCCACAGGTATGGCTGATACCTTAATGATTAATAATAATATGTTGTATTGTTTTCACAATTTTCCTGCAGATGTGAGATGATTTTTTAGCACAAGGAAGTTCATGGAAAATGTTGGTTCCCCACCCTGTATGTACATTACACAGAATGACACATCCATTAGCAACTCAAAAGCCAAAGTCTATTCCGTGCCACATTTTGAGAGGGGTAAGTCTGGGGAAAAAACAATGTGTGCTTTTGTAAAATAAACTGGTTTCAGTGAGTAATATTAATTTACAGCCAAATTTGAAAAACAAGCATGTTGTATATATCCTTGAGGAATTCTTCTTATAGAGAATTTTGTTTGTAGAGCCAAAATAAAACTGAGGAATTATTAACCTGTCAATATGTCCATGCATACCATGTATGTACAATGCCGGTGGTAGGATGAAGTTTTCAGTTGCTAGGCATTACCAAGCCATGTATGGTTAGCCTGGCATTCTCAAAGCCTCGCAGCATGATGCATAGAACCCAATGAATCACCAAGACCTTGGAATTCGGACAATGCGACAGAGTGCCCCATTCAGCACACCACAGTTGGAGAGCCCATATATCTGGTACACTCCATTTCAAGTCCAAGCTCCACATGCTGAAAGTATTGTGCTAGCTGGTAATTCAGTGTGAATGTTACCGAAGTGTACAGCAGGAATTATTGAGCACCAACTTGGTTTAGACATTACCAAGATACTTATACCATTGGAAAAGCCGGTATCTAACTGACAATTTTGCATGTTAGTGCCCGGCTAAGGATTGACTCTGTTTACAACAGCAAACAAACAATCCGATCACTGTTTATTTTGCAAAAATGATTAGTTAAAATGTATGATAGAAGAAGTTTATGATGTCTAAGTCACTTAGACACCTCTTTGTCCCGACCGGAGGGATGGATCTAACTGACAAAAATGCATATTAGAACACTCGTAATCGGTGTCTAACTAATACCAAGACTTGCCTCATTACTTCTTCAGCGTGACCATGGTAATTTGAAGACGAGATATTGTTAAAATAATTTATATTATGTAGGACTACTTGTATTGTATTTGAATGCATGTGTTCTATTCTATTCTATTCTATTCTAATGTACTATACCAGCTTATACTATACAGGAAATTTTAGTAGTGATGTTTATTCAGCTGTCAGTGTCAGTCCTGAAACTGGGTTTATTGGCAAAGCTAATTATTTTAGTCATGAATAGGATCTTGATAACATCCTTGGAATGGCTTGGAAACAATAAATAAAAGTTTACTTCCTTCATATCTCGTTTTTTTTTACCAACATTCTCGATGTTAGGCTTTAAATGCAAGTTTAATGTGCTCTCTAAATACCCTTTGTAGCAAAGTATTTGCTGAGCTTCAGCATTTTAATCCAAAATTGTAAAAAAAAAAAATTGATTCACTGTGGCAACATTCGTCGACTCAGTTAATCAGAGGCACAGTGAATCAGTGTCAATATGTAAATGGCACGGCCATGGAATTTGCACAGAACCTTACATTTTTTGTTGGACTTATAGTGTTACTTAAAAGGAAAACAATTCCGAAAATTGAGAGTTTCATTTTTCAATATTTCAGTCTTTATTAGACCATCTTCAAGAAAGCAATGATTAGGAGGCTAAGGCTTACATGTTGAAATGTTAACATTTCAACATGTATGCCTCCTAATAATGATTAGGAGGCATAGCCCTACATGTTGAAATGTTAACATTTCAACATGTATGCCTCCTAATAATTGCTTTCCTGAAGATGGTCTAATAAAGACTGAAATATTGAAAAATGAAACTATCAATTTTCGGAATTGTTTTCCTTTTAAGTTAAGCGAAACTTTTCGGTGGATATCATGGATTATAGTGTTAAAACAAATAGAAAGATAAAATAGATAAAAAATAAGACAGATAGATAAATAGATGAATAAATAGATAGATAATAGATAATAGATTGATAGATAGATAGAAAGATAGATAGATAGATAGATAGATAGATAGATAGATAGATAGATAGATAGATAGATAGATAGATAGATAGATTGACAGATAGATGGATTGCACAGATAGATTGATAGATAGATTGGTAGGCATATATATTAAATAGATAAATGAGATTGATACATAAGCAAATATATTAAATAGATAAATGAGATTGATACATAACCAGCTAAATGGCAAAAAGGCAGACAACACTGAAAGCTGCCAAATTTAAATATAATGTTAGATTGTTGATATTACATAATAGTACAATGTATAATTGTAATAATTGAATTGAATTCAATTATTCATTTATATAGCGATACTTCTTACTCAATGAATATTCAAGTGCGCTTTACTATGGGTACATTAGGGTGCATCTAACCCCCTTACATTGTTGGATCACCTCTGACTTTTTTTTGGGGGTGAGGTTTGGTGTTCTGAATAAAACCCTCAAATTTCATTGAAATCCATTAAGATCTAGGGGTGGCTGATTGCAATTGAAAATTAAGCAATATTTATGTTTTTCGATCATTAAAATAATCCGCGGTTCTCCATAACTTGGTCAATATTAGAGATACATCAAAGATAATGATTTCTTTAGAAAGCCCTGATCAAAAGCTTCAAAATGAATACCAACAACCTATGTTTTCATGCATTTTAAGCAGTGGTAGTAATCGTTTTCAAACAAGAAATGAGGCTTTTTCTGATGATTCTATGCTAGGCTATACCAAATTTCGACAAAGTTAACTGGTCAGAGCCCAACCTTCCCAAAAGATGTGGATGGAGCCCAGAAGACTTCCCGTGAAATATCAGGTCAATTGAAGATGTCCGTATGCTGGTTCACCCCCTACTTTTGATTTTACATAAAAAAGTGGCCATTTTCAGGATTTTATGGCTGCATCTCAACAACCTTTCCACATAGAGAGCTTCAAATACATTCAAAATGTGCAGAGTGGTCATATTTGGCATGGGGCATGTGCCCTTTTACCTTCTTGGTACCATCTCTGTTGTTATACTTTGAAAACTGGTTCGAGGAACTCTTGGAAGTAATGTGAAATCCTAATCCCAATGCAGCAACAAGAAACACTAAGAAATTCCTTTGCATCTATCTCTTTGCATGCAGGCTAGGCCTAAATGTGTCCTTTGGTAATATATTTGGACTTCAAAAAGTCATTGAAGTCATCCAAGTGATAAAAGATGACAGAGCATTATTTGGTCATAGCCAAGATTGTGTATCCTTCCGCCAGGAAGGATTAACAGGTTTGACATGATCTGCCACTGCTGGAACACTTGGAAGGTTCAGTAATAATTCCATAGCTATTGAAAACTTTCAAACAAAGACAATGTTCATGTGACAGCTGTGGATCTTTTCTCCAATTAAATATTCACATACAGCATAAAAAAATGTATTATGCATGTCTATTTTATCCTCAATAGCATTTCAATAAATTTGCCATACCCAAATCAAAATCAAGTCTTGTGTCGCTGACAGAAAAGGGTTCCTAACAGCATCTTCTCTGTTAACTTCATCAGCTCATAGGCCTACAGTGGACATTCTCTTATTGTGAGCAGCAGATTCATTCTTGTGACCCTCAACAGCTTTGTGTTCTTCTCCAACACTAAAGCCTGAAACAGCATCCAGCAATTTAAAGCCAAATGCTATCGTGACTGAAATTTTTCATGTGGTTTATGATGACACAGCTGAGGGGAGAAATTCATCCTTGTCAATATGCAGTCCAACATATTTTCTGGTTGTGGTTACAGAATCACTAGCATGTGTAATTATGAGACCAGCAGCTTTTGTTTCCATCTCCCTTTCATTGAATTCCATAGTGTCTTCATAAATGTATCGTTATGAATCAGGCACATCGTTATCATTATAATCAATTTCTTGAATAGTGTGCCCATTGGCATTGCCCACTTGTGGCTGAACATGGCTTTACCACCGCAGTTTCTCATCAATGGCATGTCTATATTTGCAAGCTGTTGTTGAGGAAAGATGGTCTGGTGCACATTCAGATAGAATAGTCAAGACTCCCAGATTATTGTCTCTCATAATATATAATTCTTTCAAATCTCAGTCTCAAGAGATGAGTTTATTTTGTAATTTTTCAATGAATATTCACCCAAAATGCCATATCTCAATAACCATTGAACCTGCAAAATTGGAATTGATGCTAAAATGTCAAGAATACCCATTTTTGTATTCAATGTCAATACATTCAGATGACCTAAAGTCAATAGGTTTCATATTATGATGGAAAATACGATTTTTGACATCTAAGTAGAAGTGTTTAGACATTTAAGCCAGTAGCAGCTGGAATAATCCTTGAAATTCGGTTTGGTATTATTTTCCTTGTTTCTGGAGACAACAAGCATGCTTTAAAAGGGTCCCCACAAATGTCCATGATAATAATCCCTCTACCTGTTCACAAAATATAAGGATTTTTGGCGTTTTCGTAGCTTTTTAGAGTCTGCAATCTTCAAATGAAATCAGCCACCCCTAGGCAACCTTCAAAATGGATGAAATTTGGCAGAATTATTCCTTTCTATGAACCTCACCACAAAAAAAAGTCAGAAGGGATGTGACAAAATTTTGCATTTTGAGGGGGATCAGATGCACCCTAGGGTACATGTACATCATATTCATCATATACATTAGGTACAATGACAATCATGAATCCTGGACAGTTTTAGATTCTTCATCAGCACCAGGTGGCAGCTTCTTCAATTTCTGTTCCATTTGCAAGGATCCAGGCATCCAGTTCATTCCAGGTGAAGTCTGGTTGGAGTGTATGCTACATAAATAAGGATGATAATTCTTCAATTTTGTTATAAATGTTTTATTGCTGTCTGTTTTGAAATGAAATTAATTGAATCACACATGTTAATAATTCAGCTTGTCAAGGCTAATAATCAACTATTCCATAAAATAATAGGTACAGGGAATATAACTGGAGAAAATTGTATTTTAAGACACTTTCGAAGATGATTATATGTTATGTTAAATACGAAAATAAGTCATTGATAGGAAGCTGTTGATGAAGAAACTATCACTGCACAGATTTTAAGTCCTCTCTTGTGCTCAATTTGCTTTGCGAAACGGCCTTCGGCCCTTTCGCTGAGCGAATGTAAATATAATGATCTGTTGCAAAGGCAATAAATGAAGCGACCAAAGTTTATTTTGCCATAACATTTTCTCAGGTCTAACAGCCTTTAACGAACTTATTTCTCCCAATCAAACGAGCATCATCGTAAAATTATTAACACTTAAAACTCAAAAGTAAATCAACTGACAAAAGAGTAAGATCTATTTTCTGCATGTTTCACATTTGGGTATTTACATGTAGTTGTTTATTGCTGCTCAATGCTTAATAGCAATTACAGCTTTAAAATATTCTTCATCTTGCCAGGGGCATGGTAAATCACTGAATGAAGGGATTCACTGTGCCCTGAGGTAGCCCCGACTCACTGTGGAAAGTGAGATTAATTTAACTAAAATCTTTATTTCTTGATATTTGCAACCGAGTGCTTCTGAAATACCAATGCATTACTTTCATTACATGTTCCTTTTATATATGACACCGTTCGAGGTCTGAGTTACATTTGGGTGTCGTAGGGGCTAAAAAATAAAACATCATATTTTGCGATCAAAGTGCATGGGATATACGAAAATAAGTCATTGATAGGAAGCTGTTTGCGATCAGGCCTCAAAGCAGCAAAGAAAGAAAACGCTAAATCAAAAACTTTTGAACACATGGAAATTGAAATACATCTGAGTAGCAAGACAGTCACGGTCCTTCTGGTTTACAGGCCTGAACCGTCTAAGCAGAATCAATATACAATTTCCCAGTTTTATGAAGAATTTACACAGTTCCTAGCTCAGTACCAGTCAAGTCACAATGAGATCATAATAACGGGGGATTTCAACTTTCATATGAATAAACCTACTGATGCCAGAGTTGTCCAATTTAACAGCATTCTTGAAATGTATGATCTTGAACAACATGTATCCTCACCGACCCACAAAGATGGGAATACACTTGACCTTGTTATAACCCGCAGAAATTCAATTCTCAGAGATTTTATGGTTGGGGACCTGCTCTCGGACCACAACTGTGTCCTTTTTAACATGTCAGTTGACAAAGGTCAAAAGCCTCAAAAAAAAGTATCTTTTCGAAAAACTCGAAGTATCAGTATGCGCGAGTTCAAGAATGACATCAGGAAACACTTGTCGACACATAAAGTGCAACAGCAGAAAACATCCAGCTATCTGTCTGAACTGGTTGCTCTCTACAATTCATCCAAAGATGTTCTCAACAAACATGCCCCTGTTATTACAAAACTTGTCACTCTTCGTAAATGTATGGGAGACCGGGGCTATTTGAAGCACTTGTTTTTATTTTTGCTCTGGAGAGTTAATGGCATAAGATATTCACACCAAATTTTGGCATGTGATAGTAGGTGTGTTTAACTCAATGATGAGCTTATGAGATATTTTTAATGATTTTTGAACTCCGTGTTACAGACACAAATTTCCAACTTTTTTTTTGCTTCAAATAACCCCGTCCCCGGGGTTATTTGAAGCACCATCGATTTTTTTAGACAACTACTTATAACCGGGGTTTCTTTTACATTACTGCTATCCCTATGATGACTACCACCTTTAGTAAAATAGTTATTAGAAAAGATATTGTGTACAGTAATTTACACAATTTTTTGTCCGTTTTGGGTAAAAAAGCTGGTTTTTCAAAAAAAAATTCTGCAATGCAAATATACACTGTGTTACTTCTTTATTGCAATAACTCAAACTTGCAATGACTTGCAAGGTAATTTGAACAAGAAAAATCATGTTTTGGCCAACTCCATCATGTGCGGTTCAACTAACCCCGTCACACCTGGAGCACAATATTGTCTTATTTTTCGGTCTTATCAAATGTGCGTAACAAAATGCTTCTGGGTGTGAATTTGGAATGGGTTTGCTCTTTTGGAATTAGGGTTAGCTCACCTAGATATTAGTATTTACTATACAATAGCTCCAATCGAAATCTGTGCACAGAAGTTACTTGGACACCCTAAAAACAAACTTTCGTGCCTACAGAATTAGCATTTTGGAAATATGGATTATTAAGGGTGTGATAACGTGTGCCAATAAACAATGTATCTGCCAAAAGTACCAATTCGGCAAGAAAAAAATTTAAAAGTCGAATTTAGGCCATGTTTCATATAACCCCGCGCTTCAAATAGCCCCGGTCTCCCCTACTCCTTTTACTAATGCTGACATCAAAAGCCTTAAAACAGCTAAAAGAAAAGCTGAAAGATTATGGAGGAGAACAGGTCTACAGAAAGATTGGGAAATGTTTCAAGCAAAACGGAATGTGCTGAATGACCAGATAAATCAAATGAAGTCAGATGATCTCAGGATTAAGATTGGAAATACCAAAGGAAACTCAAAAGCCATGTCCAAACACTTAACACAAGCCTGAACAGGAAACGAGAATTACCTCTACCATATCACACAAACAGTGAAGACCTGGCAAACAAATTTAACTCATTCTTTGATGAAAAGATCAAGAAAATCAGGTCAAAACTGGACTCAGCGACAGCGACAAATGTAACTACTGAGGAAGACAATTTTACAGGCAACAAATTATCTCAGTTTCAGCCTTTATCACAAGATGCCATTAAGAAACTCATCAGGGATATGCCAGTCAAGCACTGTCAACTAGACCCTATTCCCACTTGGTTGATGGTTGACTGCCTCGAGGAATTTCTCCCAATTATAACAGAGATTGTCAACACATCACTGTCTCTTGGAGAAATGCCATCAGAATTGAAGCATGCACTCATTAAGCCACTGTTAAAGAACGCAAGCCTTGATCATATTGAGAAAAACTATCGGCCAGTATCAAATTTGTTGTTCCTGGGCAAAGTCATTGAGGGTGCAGTTATCAAACAATACAGGCTCAGAATAAACTTGATGATGACAAGCAATCGGCTTACAAGCAATTTCATAGTACAGAAACCCTGCTCACTAAAATTCATAACGACATAATGTTGAATATGAGCAAAGGAGAAATAACCATGTTGGTGCTGCTAGACTTGTCAGCTGCCTTCGATACTATTGATCATGAGATATTATTGAAAAGACTGAAAAACCGATATGGAGTAGATCACTCTGCTCTGGACTGGTTCGAGTCATATATCTCCAATAGGTCACAATCTGTCGTAGTAAATGATGCAACATCTGGCAAACTTCCTCTCAAATTTGGCGTTCCCGAAGGATCAAAGTTGGGCCCAATCTTATTCAATTCATATATAGCTCCAGTAAGTCAAGTTGCTTCAAATAATCAAGTAGAAGATCAAAAATATGCAGATGATGAACAACTTCTCTTGTCGTTCAAACCAACATTCACAGAGCAAGAGAACTCAGCAATGAAAATGGAGAAATGCATAACAGAAATTCGAAACTTCCTCCATGAAAACAAGCTGTGTAACAACGGGGACAAAACAGAACTTCTCTTGATTGGCACTCAATGTCAATTGAACAAACTCAAATTATCCTCAATAACTGTGGAAAACGTATCCATAAAAACTGCTGATCATGTTCGAAATCTTGGAGTTACATTTGACAAAAACATGAATATGGAGAAACAAGTGAACAAAATGTGCCGTAATGCTTATTTCAATCTAAGAAATGTCTCGAAACTGAGAAAATCTATGAGAAAGGAAACGGTGAAGACTGCAGTAAATGCACTTGTGACACCTCATCTTGACTATGGCAATGGCCTTCTGTATAGTATATCCAAACGCTTAATGAACAAACTTCAGGTGGCACAAAACTCTGCTGTCCGACTGATAGAGAAAATAAGACGACACGATAGCGTGGGAGCTTACAGAAAGAACCTGCACTGGCTACCAATTCCCGCTAGAATTCATTTCAAGTTAATGACAACAGCTTGGAAAGCCCTTAACGCCCAAGCACCAACGTATATCCAGCAACTAATTCAGCTGAAACCTAATCAACACTATAGTTTGAGAAGTGACAACCAGACGCTGTTAACAGAGCCCGCTTCAATCAGCAAAAACAAATTTGAAGAAAGAGCTTTCTCTTCCGTGGCACCAAGACTCTGGAATAAATTGCCAGAAAGTGTAAGAGTGTCGAAGACCCTGGAGAGCTTTAAGAAAAATCTAAAAACACACTTGTTTAAAAGCTTTTATAAATAACTAAGGTCAGCACAAGCGCTTCTGAGCTGTATACTTGAAGAAGCGCTATATAAATTTTTATTATTATTATTATTATTATTATTGTATATGCGAAAAAATGTGAGGATTAATAATATGTAAGAATCAATGCAAAATATTTAACTGTTCAAAAGTTATTTACAATTAATGGGAGGGACCTCATGCTTGCCTAAAAATGGAATAAAAATTTATAATCACAGCACTTAAAAGTTACTTTCTTTGGGATTTTAGTCCTTTAGCACAAAATATTATTGATTTCATACTTTGGCAATTGGCATGTAATTAAGTCAGTTGAAGCCAATTTAAACACTATTTTTGCGAGAAAGGTCAGACCGACATTACCAAGACGCATCAACCACTTTTTACTGTAACCAACAGCAGCAATCAGTACAATATTCAAATATAATTACTTTCAATAATCTCCAAATGATGCCTGTATGTTAGGGTGTCTGGTAAAATTGTTTTAATTCCTTTTTTATGCAGCAGAAGTTACAGAGCCAATTCTTGGCATCACCTTGGTGAAAGGGGCAAACTGTAACTTTAAATATGACTGCATTTTTGACCAGATAGGCTCAAAACTATTAATAAATGTGGTGTGGGAGTAAATTTTACTATATTTTAGTAGTATATGGGAGTTATATGACCTTATAGAACCTGCAACCCATATATAAAAAGCCCAAAGAATAAGGGCCGTATTTTCATCAAAACTTAATTTTTGGAGGTTCATTTATGTTCATGGTGCCTGCTACAACCATATCTATTAAGAAGATTCATCAATACTCCAAATTAGACGAAATTCAGAAAATAAAATAAGACTTCTAAAAAATTTCACATAAAATTTTGTTGTAAAAAAAACTTAATCTCAAAAAGTATCCAAAACTGGGCTCTGCGAATATAAACTACTTGTAATCAATTTAGTTGGGCAAACGAAGTTTGATTTTCATCGCATTATCTTGAGAACTTTTTGAGATTAAGTTTTTTTTAAGGAGCTACGTATGTTTTTGACTTGTACTAACTGACAGGACCATCATTGCTAATCTATTTTATTTTGTCATTTTGACACATGATACAGACAATCAAAGCTAGTAGAAGTCCTATTACATAATAAAGAATATTTCTGTGAACTATAAACTTTCTGTCTTTAAAATTAGAGCAACAATTGTCACATTAAAATTGACTATTCCTTGAGGGGCGAGAAAATCACAACAAAATTGTCACCCTACCCTGCATCGCTTTTTGATATTTTTCTTCAAAATAATTGCCATATTCGACATAATGTGGATATCATACGATAGGTAAGAAACTTAGGGAGAGCCTCAAGAAAAAAATTTGGTAAAAAAACCATTATCACCCAAAATATGAACCGTTAAACATCAAGGTGTCATTTTTTTTGTCACCCAAAATCGGCTATTTTTGCCTGTTTTTTGTCCTATTTTAGTTAATCGTACCTAGAAAGTGTATATCGTACCTAGAAAGTGTATATACACACCACAAAGGTGATACTATTATGGAAGCCAACTATTTTCTGCATCAGATAAAGCAAGTTCCGCCCAGATATCTGCATTTTTGGCGACACAGGATTTTTCTTACACGGACGCATAGGCGTATCGGAGGGGGGGCAGGGGGGGCGATCGCCCCCCAAATGTTTGGGAAACAGTGAGATTCGGGCAAAAAGGCTAAAAGATTTGGGCAGATGATTAAATAATCATTATTGAAAATTAATGATTTCCAGGCAATTTCATTTGAAATGGTATCAAATCTAGATCGTAAAATTCGGGCAAATGTCGCTCGCCCCCCCAAATATCGCGCGCGCCGTACGCCTATGCGTGACGGATGACACATAAATGTAACTCAGTGCTTGAACTGTGTCATATATATAAAGTATCACTATTTAGTGCTCAAAATCATACTTTACCCCACTGATAAGAACTCCAATGCCCCATGGGTAGATATTACCCTCAAAGTCAATGTACCTCTTCTCCCTAAAGCAGGCGAAAATGGGGGTAAAACGAGGTCACGGCGCAAAATGGTTTATCATTAATGCACACCCTCAAAACGTTTTCATAGTTCAATATACGTCGGGTGAAATACCTTTGCACACGTTCTACTTTGTCTTTATTACATTGTAATATTGGTGACCAAGCCTGACTAGAATATTCTAAAAGTGGTCTGACATAACATATGTATATACATTTTGAGATAGAACTTGTAATTGTGATTCTGAGTACAGTATACTTGTATTTGTACTCGAGTACACTGCCAAAGTAGGCTACTTGTACTTATAGTTTCTACATCACAAGTACATGAAGCCACAGAAACAGGAAATTGGAGAGAAATGCAGGCAGATTATTAAAATAAAATCATTATTTAAACAATACAAAATGAAATAGTATATTGCTTAGATTCTATGCCATAGACATGTATTCTAACTCATTTGTCGAATGTTCTTTTAAAAAAGCTTAAGATTGTAATGGAAACTTATTTCTTCAAAACATGCAATTCAGCCTGACTACGTGACTCACATGCCACGCATGGTCAGAGGATGTCTCAAAAGCAGCCAACCGTCAATGCTGGTGTATTTCCCAGAAATATCTCCTTGAAGTAATACTTCTTTGGGGAAATTACTAATGTTATGCCACATTCTTAGACTGTTGGTCATTGCAACCATACAATAAAATATTTGTTTACAGTCAAACCTGTACTTCACTTCTGAATGATCATAATGAATAATAGATCCTAACATCAAATATAGATAGAAATAATGAAAGATAGATAAATGTAAATGCAGGATTTTTTTTATAGTCCATTAAAGCGACGAAGTCAGTCTCATGCAAAAAACATACCTTTCGTAGGCCTGTTCAAGCATGAGCCTTTCTCAACTCCCCGGGCAGTATACAGCCAAGCAGCCGTTTCCAGCACTCTACAATCGCAATCACTGCATATAGCCATGTAGGCTACCCATTTACACCTGGGTGAAGTGAAGCAAAGAGTTAAGGAGGATCTGCTCAGTTCCTCCGTGCCATGGTTGGTTACCAGGCGAGCAGTTATCCACTAGGCCATGGCAACTCTTAAAAAGATGGACAGAAAGATAGATGGATAGACAGATAGATAGACAGCTAGACAGACAGATATATGCATAGACAGAAATATAGACAGATAGAGAGACAATTTGATCTCCCAATTACCATGCATGTTAAAAAGTGCACTGCTCCCCCCCCCTCAACTACACTGTAACCTAGACTCCCGCCATTGCCCTCTCCTTTCTTCAATGGTCACCCCTTCATGAAGCGGTTACCCTGTGAACGTGACATTGTTCCCTGCTATGATGCATGTAAATTAACTAAAAATATGTGATGAAAAAGTTTTTGTCCCAGATATAGGAGTTTTTGGTCTTTTTAGTATAAAAAAAATATAACGATGAAAAGCTGAATTATTACTTGAGACTCTAAATTATTGAAGGCTTTCAAACTTCCTATGACCCCCTCATTTCGATACACATGAGTGATAGACCTCACATCTTAAACGTCACATCTGTGTCAAACTAAAGCAATAGGGGCGTATCTTGATGGTCAGAAGGAGGGGGGCATAACATGGAGCAAATATGGTGCTCCACCTGTCTCTGTTCGGGACTGACAAGTGGCAGCAGAATGCTGACAGTCCCTGGAAAATCGAATTGGGTTAACAATAATTTGATCTGTTTTGGACAGATCACAAGGTCAGGTCGCACAACAGCTGTCCATATTACTACGCCAAACCACTTTCACAAAGCATGGTTGCTGGCAAATATCCAGTCCACTGCTTTGAATGAAAATGTTTGGAAATCATGAGACAAAAAGAAAGTTTTGAAAGTTTAGCATGAACTTTGCCTTTGAAAGGTATGATTTTACTCATCAGAAGTTTGATGGTATTCAATCTACCGTAATATGGGGTGAATCGGGACAGAATTGAGGGTTTTTCTGTCATAGCATGGTCACAAATCATCTTATAAATCAAAATATGGTGCCTATTTATGTCCGAACTTAAGGTCCAACTATCCCTAGGAGCATTAAAAGATGTCTTTAATTTTCAATGATTTATTGATGAAAAACCACTGTCCCAATTCACCCCTTATTTTGGGGTGAATCGGGACAGTCCTCTATTTCTATAAAATAATGCTTCCTGCCATGTTTAGGTGATTGCTATATGTGAATTAACAATAGAAAATACGTTTGACATTCAAAAACAATTTTTGAGAACAATCTGACCTCAATTACAGGTAAAATTTGCATATTTTTGAAAATATGATAAATTACACAAAAGTATTAAAATATTTATTTTTTGTTTAATTATGACATATGTAAGTAATTCTGAACTAAATCCGATATCAGTGATGGCAATTTCAATAATATTCTTTAAAAAGCCATCCTTGTACACTCAAATGAAAATGAGTAGGGTTATTTTTGTTGATTCCAATACTTTGTCATTGCCCTGGATCTGAACCCATGACCAAACGTACAAAATCCCACATCTAGTCAACTCTTCTGGTCCCTTAATTTGCCAAATATAGCTTGTAAAAGTTTCCTGCTATTTTTGTGGCTCTAATAATAACGCTTTTTGTGATATGAGCAAAGTTTTGACCACCTGTCGCAAATTAAGTTTCTGCAGGGCCAAGTTTGAAGTGCTGCAGCTCCTCAATGCCTGCAGTTAGAATGATAAAAATCAACCACAATATACGCTACTCTGTATGCTAAAATATTGCCAAAAATCACTGACCTGGGTTAAATAGAAGTAGTTGTAGTTTAAGAAATAAAACACATTCCTGTTCTGTCCCGATTCACCCCAGTGTCCCAATTCACCCCGTATTACGGTACTTATGCCATTTACTGCATGTTTAGTTGTGGTCAGAAAAATGTCCAAAAAGAATGCTCTCTAACTTATTCAGTTGTCCATACAAAGCCAATGTTTTTGCTTTGCGATATCAAAAATGCTCATTTGTATTTATTCTGTTACTTTATGGAGATTTATTAACTAGGACAACAATAATAATTTACAATTTCATAAAAGCTGTGTAGCACTCGACAAAATGTCTTGTCCTTGCCACAAGTGGTCCCTTCTATACTGGCATTATATTTGAGCTACAATGTATACATCCTCCATGATAAAAAATAGTTCCAACTTATTTTGGTATTTACAAGCTGTCTGCTTAAAGTTGAAGCCAACCAAAGTCAGATTAGACACTTACAGAGTTTTTGGAAATAAACTAGACCATCACTAAATGATGGAACTGTCCTGGTTTCTTCCACACTGTCCTGGTTTCTTCCAGAGATTTAAATAGCGGTCAACTTGTAGACAGGTGCTCCTCAGCACTTCCTATGGGCCTGAGGAGGCGGACGTGGCCGGATGCCCCCCCCCCTCCTGTAGGCTCCTAAATACGCCACTGCAAAGGAAAATGTTAGGCAGGATGGACTTCAAGACACTTTATATTATTTAATTTGACTTCCTTGTTGCTTGGGACATCAACTAATGTATATATATATATATGACTGTGTGATATGCAATCAATTTGCAAGGAATCATGTTTGGTGAACACATTACATTATATCTAAACTTCTTCATAGCACTCTTCGGGCTTCTAAATCACTGCAATGGACAGGGAGACCTTGGTTTGTATACATATATATTTTTTTATTTTGGTATTTGAGGGCTAGTGGAGTAAACGGGTTTATTTCCCGAAAGAGTGTTGAACTTCAATTTGGTTTTTCTGTTGAAAGTTTCATTGTGACCTTTTCCTGCAAGTCACGGCACTCATTAGGTAGCAATTGTTTTGCCTGATTTTACTAATTTTATTATTTTTCTTAATTTTTGGAAATGCTATTTTGTGTCCAGTGACGGACTGGCCCGTGTGGCAGAGTTGCATTATTTTGCCACTGGCCCAACCACTTAGGGGGCCCATGCAAGGTGCCAAAAAGTACAATCAAACTTTCAAGTTATGGCAACAATGTGAGCGAACCCTGTATGGGAAAGGGTCCTTCCATCCCGGCGTAAATGGATTGACAGGAATGTGGGTTCCCATTGGCTTTGCCACGGGCCCGAAATGTTCCAAGTCTACCTATTTGCCTCCACTAACTCAAGCAGTAGGATGATCTGCAGAAACATTGTACGTTCTGAGCAGAATAGTATATAAGATTTCTTATCAGCAAAAAATTCATATCCAGTGTTTAGCCAATTAGACCTTGGGATTGAGGTGAATCAACTATTATCACGGGCTTCTGATGTTCTGAGTCAGGTATCAAGAGAACCGATTCCAACTTGTGACTTCCCTCGGCTTCTTGAAAAATGACGCAGCTTGACGCTGGTTCTCAAAAGGTCTCCAGAATTTCGACTCTGACTCTTGACTCCTCTTATTGGCATTATTGCAAACCAGAGCATTTTTTTAAGGATTTTTGATTAAGAGACCAATGGAGTAAACCGAAGCCACCTTATGATTTTTTATATATAATTATTAATGACTATAGCTCCTGGTATCTTCCCAAAAGACATTTGAACTAATGAGCTGACTAATAGGTGTTAGAAAAGTTCTGAATTTTTGTCATGTTGTTTTGCAGACAGCAGTTGCAACAACTCATACGTGCTGACACTCAACACCTACACCATTGGTGGAGTCTTACTGAGTGGCATCACCACACTAGATGGCTGCAAATCGGTTTGCAAAGCCACTGTTGGCTGTCTTGGCTTTGATTATGAAGCAAATTCAGCAAACAATAGTCGCTGCTGGATCCACACCAGTTTTGCTGCAGGAACCAATGCATCCAGCACAATCAATCAGTACAGAATAGCCAATGGGACCTGCAGGGGATCCACTATGAAACCAGGAGTAAGAGGATCAGAAGGACCCAAAGGATCAGGATCAGATGGGCCAGGAGGAGTGAATGGATCAGGAGCGGAAGGATCAGGAGGATTAGAAGGATCAGGAGGATTAGGAGCAGATGGATCAGGAGGATTAGAAGGAGCAGGTGGATCAGGAGCAGGTGGATCAGAGGGAACAGGATCAGTTGGATCTGGAGCAGATGGATCAGGAGGAGATGTATCAGGATCAGGATCAGAGGGATCAGGATCAGAGGGATCAGAAGGAGATCGTGGATCAGAAGGATCAGGAGGATTGGAAGGATCAAGAAGATTAGAAGGAACAGGGGCGGAAAGGTCAGGATTACAAGGTTCAGGAGGAGCAGATGGATCAGAAGGTGGGTAACAGAGAGCAATCTCACAACTTGTGCTGTAGTAACAGTTTAAAATCAAACACTGACTGAAAGCAGCCTTCCTCCGGCTGTCACTTCCATTCTGTTGATAATTGAAGGACCATTCAGAATTCATGGTAGGAGTATTGATAGAACAGAAAATTATTAATTTCTACCCATATTTTTTCTGTATGAAATAATGAAACATTTTCTTAGGAGCAGATTGTTCTGTCAGGTTCTTAAACAAAATATTTATACATTTCCAAACTGTTTAACTATGCTGCTATGGGGCATTGTAGAATAGAGTGTGGCATGGAGCCCCAGTAACTTTAAGGTGCCATTTGAACATTTGAATATATTTATCTTTTATGAATTATTACTTTGATTTGGTGCTGTTTGCCTGGAAAATTTGTGACATCACTTTAAAACTCCTCCAGTTCCAATCCTATCCGTAGGAAAGGTGCCAGAAAGGTAAGTTTTTGATTTAACCCTCGGTCACGGATATTCTGCCTTGACTGCAACACTGGCCATGTTAGTACACAAAAGTGGCACCTGATCTTGTGAAAGGCTCTAGATTTCTTGCCGAATCCTCCAAATATTCATTATTTAATTATCTTTTACAGACATCAACAATCTCAACTGTGACTTTGGCAATGGGACCTTGTGTGGGTGGAGCAGTGTGCCCAGTTACCCCCTATCTTAGGCTGTGCAATTGGCAAACCAATCCGAATGGAGAAGCTGGGGCAAAGTCGACCACACTACTGGAACGGGCTCAGGTAAGGATGTGGTTCAATTACTATGTGTAAATATTGTATTTTGGATATTATAAAACGCTGTAATCTCAATTTTTTAAAAATGTTAGTAAAAATTGTGGGAAGGCCTAAGCCCAATATTTTTGTCCTTAGTTGAAAATCTTTTTGGTCAGTCAATCCAAGAAAATACAAATTAAATGTGTCTTGTCTGAATATGGAATACTTCTACATGCTATCTTGTTTAAAACCATAAACGCCGGTTTCAAATAGACACTAGGGTGCATCAAATGCCCTTTTTCTCTCAGAATATAATCAAACATGAATTAAGTTTTGCCTTTTGATTGAAAAGACAACTCTGAGAAGTTTAAGCAAAATCGGAAAATGGCTAGGGGTACCACATTGGCCATCTTTGCCATTAATTTTATGAGGTATCACTGATAAGCGGTTTCTCATAACTTTTTAAACAATTTTCTGTGTAGAAACACACTGTTGTTATTTTTGAAATCTGCATAAAAAGAGCTTTCAAATCAATGGTAATATCAATGGGTTATCTTATAAATTCTTCTTTGGAATTAACTATATTCCATTTTAATATCGATATTTTGAAGAGACGTATTTGTGAAGTTTTATTTTCAATGGCTGACTAAATTTTGTGGATTATTCATGTCTAATTCAACATATCCTACTATAGAATGTATGACATTCAAATTAGAATAATTGATATCAGATATGTCAAGAAATGCAAAATTTTGGATCGCATCATGTCGTAATTAACTTAGAATCTGCGATTTTTACTCTGAACATGATATCCAAAGAAATACTTGATGCAAATGATTTATAATTGTTTAAACAGATATTAATTCCTCAGTTGTGTGAAGTCACTATAAACAACAGAACAGTCTGATTTTAAAACTACATACTGCCCCATTATTTCTCTTGTGTTCAATAAAAAATTTTAAAGAAGCAACACGTCCTGCCTCTGGCACTGAAGCTCTGGGAATTTATGTTTTTCATTGTAATTACAAAGCCATTACACTTAATTCAAACCCTAATGAGTCACAAGGCTACATACTATTTAGCACATATATCGTTCTACAAACCATGCCACATTTACTATAAGAGATATTAATAATTCTCACACATAGAAATTTACATCCTAATCATGGCAAGGGACATGCATGAAGTCACTCTTCAGTCACAATTGAACGCTTCAATTAAAAATAAGATACCAATATACACATTGGCAATTCAAATACCAAGAGAAGTGACATTATTGAAGTTTTTCAGGATAAGGGAACTTAGCTGGCTACTAAGACACTAAGGCCCCTTATGCTTGGTGGAGGTTCCTTAGAGGGATTACAGAACTGTTTTACTCATTTTTATATAATTTCATTGCGAAGTTTCTGTGTTTGTCATAATATTGGGATTAAATATCAATATCCTAATGTGTGAAATAAACAAAGACCAGATTGTGTGCAAGCATACACTGTGCTTGAGCAAACCCACAATGCAATATGACAAGGTTTACAGCAAATTTGAGCATTTAGACCTTCGGAAAAGCTTTTAAATTACGCATAAAATCAAAATTAATTGATACATATAAGACCATAAAATATGCATTGTTAAACTGAGGCCTTCTGTTAACACCATGAATTTGGTGTATGCATCCTCCTTCTTCAAACATGTACATTAACATAAATATTTTGGAACAGATATTTCTAACATCTGTCAGTGGGGCCTGGTACATGTGCAGTTGTGTATTATTCAAATTTTTACTAAAAAAAAAAGAGTAGGGGAGACAAAGGTAAGTTGTGTCATTTTTGCCTGGGGGTAATTTTTTATTTTAAAAAACTTACTTTGTGAAGTAGTGTTGTGTCGGTTCCCGTAATTTCGATTCGGTCGGTTTCGGTTTCTCCACTACAACCGGAACTCTAACCAAAGTTCAATCTTACAACCGAGTGTTTCGGTTATCATAACATATAATTTTATTGAGAAAACAATGAAGTAATCAACAAAATGTCAATCTGTTCACTCTCCCAGACGAGTGCCATGATTATGCATTGAATTTCCGGATCGAAAAACGATTTTGCAGACCGGGTGCTGAACCGCGGATCGCAAAATCGTGTCGGGCACATTACGGACCACGTGGATTCGTCTGCAACAGAAACCGCAACCAAAACCTCGGTTTTTGGGTCGGAAACAACCGAAAGCCGAACCGAACAAAAAATATGACAACCGCCCAACACTATTTTGAAGCAATGAAAACAATGGTACACAAAAATTAGGGATATAATGGTGGACCTTACAAAGAGTTATAGGTTGCATATCTGAACCCTGTCTTGCTGTAATGTTTATCATTGGATTAGTCAGGTTGGTTGATCTTTTTTTTTTAACTTACATTGTATTTTACCTTTTTTTCTCATATTTTAATCATTCATTTAATATTTGCAGCATATAACTGGTTTGTTATAGTATCTTATATTGACACAATTTATTGGTTGTCTAAATGTATCATATCATGCCACCAGTGACTCGAATATTGGTTTGGTCAGTCAATCCAAGAAAATACAAATTAAATGTGTCTTGTCTGAATATGGAATACTTCTACATGCTATCTTGTTTAAAACAATAAACGCCGGTTTCAAATAGACACTAGGGTGCATCAAATGCCCTTTTTCTCTCAGAATATAATCAAACATGAATTAAGTTTTGCCTTTTGATTGAAAAGACAACTCTGAGAAGTTTAAGCAAAATCGGAAAATGGCTAGGGGTACCACATTGGCCATCTTTGCCATTAATTTTATGAGGTATCGCTGATAAGCGGTTTCTCATAACTTTTTAAACAATTTTCTGTGTAGAAACACACTGTTGTTATTTTTGAAATCTGCATAAAAAGAGCTTTCAAATCAATGGTAATATCAATGGGTTATCTTATAAATTCTTCTTTGGAATTAACTATATTCCATTTTAATATCGATATTTTGAAGAGACGTATTTGTGAAGTTTTATTTTCAATGGAAGACTAAATTTTTTGGATTATTCATGTCTAATTCAACATATCCTACTATAGAATGTATGACATTCAAATTAGAATAATTGATATCAGATATGTCAAGAAATGCAAAATTTTGGATCGCATCATGTCGTAATTAACTTAGAATCTGCGATTTTTACTCTGAACATGTCAACATGATATCCAAAGAAATACTTGATGCAAATGATTTATAATTGTTTAAACAGATATTAATTCCTCAGTTGTGTGAAGTCACTATAAACAACAGAACAGTCTGATTTTAAAACTACATACTGCCCCATTATTTCTCTTGTGTTCAATAAAAAATTTTAAAGAAGCAACACGTCCTGCCTCTGGCACTGAAGCTCTGGGAATTTATGTTTTTCATTGTAATTACAAAGCCATTACACTTAATTCAAACCCTAATGAGTCACAAGGCTACATACTATTTAGCACATATATCGTTCTACAAACCATGCCACATTTACTATAAGAGATATTAATAATTCTCACACATAGAAATTTACATCCTAATCATGGCAAGGGACATGCATGAAGTCACTCTTCAGTCACAATTGAACGCTTCAATTAAAAATAAGATACCAATATACACATTGGCAATTCAAATACCAAGAGAAGTGACATTATTGAAGTTTTTCAGGATAAGGGAACTTAGCTGGCTACTAAGACACTAAGGCCCCTTATGCTTGGTGGAGGTTCCTTAGAGGGATTACAGAACTGTTTTACTCATTTTTATATAATTTCATTGCGAAGTTTCTGTGTTTGTCATAATATTGGGATTAAATATCAATATCCTAATGTGTGAAATAAACAAAGACCAGATTGTGTGCAAGCATACACTGTGCTTGAGCAAACCCACAATGCAATATGACAAGGTTTACAGCAAATTTGAGCATTTAGACCTTCGGAAAAGCTTTTAAATTACGCATAAAATCAAAATTAATTGATACATATAAGACCATAAAATATGCATTGTTAAACTGAGGCCTTCTGTTAACACCATGAATTTGGTGTATGCATCCTCCTTCTTCAAACATGTACATTAACATAAATATTTTGGAACAGATATTTCTAACATCTGTCAGTGGGGCCTGGTACATGTGCAGTTGTGTATTATTCAAATTTTTACTAAAAAAAAAAGAGTAGGGGAGACAAAGGTAAGTTGTGTCATTTTTGCCTGGGGGTAATTTTTTATTTTAAAAAACTTACTTTGTGAAGTAGTGTTGTGTCGGTTCCCGTAATTTCGATTCGGTCGGTTTCGGTTTCTCCACTACAACCGGAACTCTAACCAAAGTTCAATCTTACAACCGAGTGTTTCGGTTATCATAACATATAATTTTATTGAGAAAACAATGAAGTAATCAACAAAATGTCAATCTGTTCACTCTCCCAGACGAGTGCCATGATTATGCATTGAATTTCCGGATCGAAAAACGATTTTGCAGACCGGGTGCTGAACCGCGGATCGCAAAATCGTGTCGGGCACATTACGGACCACGTGGATTCGTCTGCAACAGAAACCGCAACCAAAACCTCGGTTTTTGGGTCGGAAACAACCGAAAGCCGAACCGAACAAAAAATATGACAACCGCCCAACACTATTTTGAAGCAATGAAAACAATGGTACACAAAAATTAGGGATATAATGGTGGACCTTACAAAGAGTTATAGGTTGCATATCTGAACCCTGTCTTGCTGTAATGTTTATCATTGGATTAGTCAGGTTGGTTGATCTTTTTTTTTTAACTTACATTGTATTTTACCTTTTTTTCTCATATTTTAATCATTCATTTAATATTTGCAGCATATAACTGGTTTGTTATAGTATCTTATATTGACACAATTTATTGGTTGTCTAAATGTATCATATCATGCCACCAGTGACTCGAATATTGGTTTGGTCAGTCAATCCAAGAAAATACAAATTAAATGTGTCTTGTCTGAATATGGAATACTTCTACATGCTATCTTGTTTAAAACAATAAACGCCGGTTTCAAATAGACACTAGGGTGCATCAAATGCCCTTTTTCTCTCAGAATATAATCAAACATGAATTAAGTTTTGCCTTTTGATTGAAAAGACAACTCTGAGAAGTTTAAGCAAAATCGGAAAATGGCTAGGGGTACCACATTGGCCATCTTTGCCATTAATTTTATGAGGTATCGCTGATAAGCGGTTTCTCATAACTTTTTAAACAATTTTCTGTGTAGAAACACACTGTTGTTATTTTTGAAATCTGCATAAAAAGAGCTTTCAAATCAATGGTAATATCAATGGGTTATCTTATAAATTCTTCTTTGGAATTAACTATATTCCATTTTAATATCGATATTTTGAAGAGACGTATTTGTGAAGTTTTATTTTCAATGGAAGACTAAATTTTTTGGATTATTCATGTCTAATTCAACATATCCTACTATAGAATGTATGACATTCAAATTAGAATAATTGATATCAGATATGTCAAGAAATGCAAAATTTTGGATCGCATCATGTCGTAATTAACTTAGAATCTGCGATTTTTACTCTGAACATGTCAACATGATATCCAAAGAAATACTTGATGCAAATGATTTATAATTGTTTAAACAGATATTAATTCCTCAGTTGTGTGAAGTCACTATAAACAACAGAACAGTCTGATTTTAAAACTACATACTGCCCCATTATTTCTCTTGTGTTCAATAAAAAATTTTAAAGAAGCAACACGTCCTGCCTCTGGCACTGAAGCTCTGGGAATTTATGTTTTTCATTGTAATTACAAAGCCATTACACTTAATTCAAACCCTAATGAGTCACAAGGCTACATACTATTTAGCACATATATCGTTCTACAAACCATGCCACATTTACTATAAGAGATATTAATAATTCTCACACATAGAAATTTACATCCTAATCATGGCAAGGGACATGCATGAAGTCACTCTTCAGTCACAATTGAACGCTTCAATTAAAAATAAGATACCAATATACACATTGGCAATTCAAATACCAAGAGAAGTGACATTATTGAAGTTTTTCAGGATAAGGGAACTTAGCTGGCTACTAAGACACTAAGGCCCCTTATGCTTGGTGGAGGTTCCTTAGAGGGATTACAGAACTGTTTTACTCATTTTTATATAATTTCATTGCGAAGTTTCTGTGTTTGTCATAATATTGGGATTAAATATCAATATCCTAATGTGTGAAATAAACAAAGACCAGATTGTGTGCAAGCATACACTGTGCTTGAGCAAACCCACAATGCAATATGACAAGGTTTACAGCAAATTTGAGCATTTAGACCTTCGGAAAAGCTTTTAAATTACGCATAAAATCAAAATTAATTGATACATATAAGACCATAAAATATGCATTGTTAAACTGAGGCCTTCTGTTAACACCATGAATTTGGTGTATGCATCCTCCTTCTTCAAACATGTACATTAACATAAATATTTTGGAACAGATATTTCTAACATCTGTCAGTGGGGCCTGGTACATGTGCAGTTGTGTATTATTCAAATTTTTACTAAAAAAAAAAGAGTAGGGGAGACAAAGGTAAGTTGTGTCATTTTTGCCTGGGGGTAATTTTTTATTTTAAAAAACTTACTTTGTGAAGTAGTGTTGTGTCGGTTCCCGTAATTTCGATTCGGTCGGTTTCGGTTTCTCCACTACAACCGGAACTCTAACCAAAGTTCAATCTTACAACCGAGTGTTTCGGTTATCATAACATATAATTTTATTGAGAAAACAATGAAGTAATCAACAAAATGTCAATCTGTTCACTCTCCCAGACGAGTGCCATGATTATGCATTGAATTTCCGGATCGAAAAACGATTTTGCAGACCGGGTGCTGAACCGCGGATCGCAAAATCGTGTCGGGCACATTACGGACCACGTGGATTCGTCTGCAACAGAAACCGCAACCAAAACCTCGGTTTTTGGGTCGGAAACAACCGAAAGCCGAACCGAACAAAAAATATGACAACCGCCCAACACTATTTTGAAGCAATGAAAACAATGGTACACAAAAATTAGGGATATAATGGTGGACCTTACAAAGAGTTATAGGTTGCATATCTGAACCCTGTCTTGCTGTAATGTTTATCATTGGATTAGTCAGGTTGGTTGATCTTTTTTTTTTAACTTACATTGTATTTTACCTTTTTTTCTCATATTTTAATCATTCATTTAATATTTGCAGCATATAACTGGTTTGTTATAGTATCTTATATTGACACAATTTATTGGTTGTCTAAATGTATCATATCATGCCACCAGTGACTCGAATATTGGTTTGGTCAGTCAATCCAAGAAAATACAAATTAAATGTGTCTTGTCTGAATATGGAATACTTCTACATGCTATCTTGTTTAAAACAATAAACGCCGGTTTCAAATAGACACTAGGGTGCATCAAATGCCCTTTTTCTCTCAGAATATAATCAAACATGAATTAAGTTTTGCCTTTTGATTGAAAAGACAACTCTGAGAAGTTTAAGCAAAATCGGAAAATGGCTAGGGGTACCACATTGGCCATCTTTGCCATTAATTTTATGAGGTATCGCTGATAAGCGGTTTCTCATAACTTTTTAAACAATTTTCTGTGTAGAAACACACTGTTGTTATTTTTGAAATCTGCATAAAAAGAGCTTTCAAATCAATGGTAATATCAATGGGTTATCTTATAAATTCTTCTTTGGAATTAACTATATTCCATTTTAATATCGATATTTTGAAGAGACGTATTTGTGAAGTTTTATTTTCAATGGAAGACTAAATTTTTTGGATTATTCATGTCTAATTCAACATATCCTACTATAGAATGTATGACATTCAAATTAGAATAATTGATATCAGATATGTCAAGAAATGCAAAATTTTGGATCGCATCATGTCGTAATTAACTTAGAATCTGCGATTTTTACTCTGAACATGATATCCAAAGAAATACTTGATGCAAATGATTTATAATTGTTTAAACAGATATTAATTCCTCAGTTGTGTGAAGTCACTATAAACAACAGAACAGTCTGATTTTAAAACTACATACTGCCCCATTATTTCTCTTGTGTTCAATAAAAAATTTTAAAGAAGCAACACGTCCTGCCTCTGGCACTGAAGCTCTGGGAATTTATGTTTTTCATTGTAATTACAAAGCCATTACACTTAATTCAAACCCTAATGAGTCACAAGGCTACATACTATTTAGCACATATATCGTTCTACAAACCATGCCACATTTACTATAAGAGATATTAATAATTCTCACACATAGAAATTTACATCCTAATCATGGCAAGGGACATGCATGAAGTCACTCTTCAGTCACAATTGAACGCTTCAATTAAAAATAAGATACCAATATACACATTGGCAATTCAAATACCAAGAGAAGTGACATTATTGAAGTTTTTCAGGATAAGGGAACTTAGCTGGCTACTAAGACACTAAGGCCCCTTATGCTTGGTGGAGGTTCCTTAGAGGGATTACAGAACTGTTTTACTCAGTTTTATATAATTTCATTGCGAAGTTTCTGTGTTTGTCATAATATTGGGATTAAATATCAATATCCTAATGTGTGAAATAAACAAAGACCAGATTGTGTGCAAGCATAGACTGTGCTTGAGCAAACCCACAATGCAATATGACAAGGTTTACAGCAAATTTGAGCATTTAGACCTTCGGAAAAGCTTTTAAATTACGCATAAAATCAAAATTAATTGATACATATAAGACCATAAAATATGCATTGTTAAACTGAGGCCTTCTGTTAACACCACGGATTTGGTGTATGCATCCTCCTTCTTCAAACATGTACATTAACATAAATATTTTGGAACAGATATTTCTAACATCTGTCAGTGGGGCCTGGTACATGTGCAGTTGTGTATTATTCAAATTTTTACTAAAAAAAAAAGAGTAGGGGAGACTAAGGTAAGTTTTTTTTGCCTGGGGGTAATTTTTTATTTTAAAAAACTTACTTTGTGAAGTAGTGTTGTGTCGGTTCCCGTAATTTCGATTCGGTCGGTTTGGGTTTCTTCACTACAACCGGAACTCTAACCAAAGTTCAATCTTACAACCGAGTGTTTCGGTTATCATAACATATAATTTTATTGAGAAAATAATGAAGTAATCAACAAAATGTCAATCTGTTCACTCTCCCAGACGAGTGCCATGATTATGCATTGAATTTCCGGATCGAAAAACGATTTTGCAGACCGGGTGCTGAACCGCGGATCGCAAAATCGTGTCGGGCACATTACGGACCACGTGGATTCGTCTACAACCGAAAGCCGAACCGAACAAAAAATATGACAACCGCCCAACACTATTTTGAAGCAATGAAAACAATGGTACACAAAAATTAGGGATATAATGGTGGACCTTTACAAAGAGTTATAGGTTGCATATCTGAACCCTGTCTTGCTGTAATGTTTATCATTGGATTAGTCAGGTTGGTTGATCTTTTTTTTTTAAACTTACATTGTATTTTACCTTTTTTTCTCATATTTTAATCATTCATTTAATATTTGCAGCATATAACTGGTTTGTTATAGTATCTTATATTGACACAATTTATTGGTTGTCTAAATGTATCATATCATGCCACCAGTGACTCGAATATTGGTTTGGGGACAATGTCACTCAAATTACAGCTTAAGTGTTACTCCCAATTCTGACAACATATCAGTTAAACTTGTTAAATTATAAGGAGCAGGAGACATTGATGTTGCTAATTCAGCACTGGCCAATTGTATGTCAAATTTTATCTATACATTTTGAGTACAGAATTTTCACAATTAAAAATGACATTTTTGTCTGGTGCAGCTGAGACTGAGCCAAGGCCCACACCATCAGAATATGACCATCAATAGAGGCAGGTCTCGAACCTCCAACACTAGCTTCATGAATCAAATTAGGGAATCATCTGCCTGATTTAGTTTCAAATTAACGATGGTTTATAAAAGTTACAACTTGCCCCAATCTCCCCCAGTGAGAATTTGAGTAAATTCTGGAATGCTTGCAGCATTTTGAGTACAATTTAATTTTTTTGGTTTTGGAAGGTTATCTATCTCACTGATAATTTTATTCAATTCAAACCAAAATTATTGATTTAGAGGCACTGGAAATCAAATAAAATCTGTTTTAGTCTAGACCCAACCCCCTCATCCAACATCCTTCCAATAAACAGTTTGATTGTACATGTTGGTAAAACAATGCAAGTCAGTTAACTGGTGTGTTTTCCTCAGTATGGGCTTGATGAACGAATGCGAAATGAAATCTGCTAAGTTTGTCAAACAAAGGATTTTCACCTTAGGCATTCTCACTTCTGTAATCCTTCTAAGGGGACATTCTTAGTAGACTTCATGCTCTGCAAGTGGATGGAACTAACATAAGTACCCATAAGTACCTATGTTTGGCTGTTAGTGGATTCTTTGGTGCCTTACAGTTGTCATAAGTAGCCAAATGTGCTGTAAGGACCCATTTAAGGGGCCATGGCTACTAGTGTTAGTACCTAAGTAGCTCATAAGTGGGTGTTTCATGTCGTAGTAACTACCTTAGTTCCCTTATCCTGAAAAACTTCATTAAGCTCGGCTAAATTAGATTATCAGAATACTATTAAATGATTATTTTTCTGCATGTATAATAATGAAAATAAATCAAGACAAATGATGAATTTTACGAAATTGGAACTATTTCTCAAAATTCAAAAGATTTTAAGCTAAATGATTTTGACTTCTATATGCACTTCAGTACCATCTGTGCTTTTAGCAATAAATTAAAAACAGTGAATCTTGCAATATGGGAGAAATGTCCAGGTTCAACTCTGAAAACATTCTTAGAGACAAGAGAGATGATATCCAACAGCATCATTTCGAAAACTTAAGTGCTGTAATGAAGGAGGCAGAGGGGGGAGGGGTTACTGGCTATAAATTGACCGCCAGATATTCAGTAAGAGGAAAAGAGCAAATTTCTGAAAAATAGTTGGACAGAAACCGTCATTTAGGCAAAAATGATTCATTGCCCCTCGAAATAGATTGTCTACCGTTCACTTGCAGGTTGTTGTTCTCTTTAAATAACTCAATATAGGCAATGTGGGTAAGCAACTCATTTGAAAGCTCTTGCTGTGAGGAATTCAGATATGATATAATTATTATGATACAGATATTATTGAAAGAAATACGCAAAACCGCGAATCGGCGAACCGTCATTCTGTTAGTTTATTTCAGCCTCATTGTGGTACCCCTAGGCCTATCTCAATTTTTCTGAAAATTTGCACAATCTTTCCATTAGTCAAAAGGAACATTTAATTCCATGTTTGTTTTTTTATAGGATAATATGACGAGCGTTTGATGCACCCTAATTGACGCCCGTTTCATATCAATGCCTAATTAGTGAAGGTATTTTCAAGCAGGAAATCCCTCTCGCCCCAAACATGCATATTTTAATTTGACCTCATTATTTAACACAAAATTGGAAAAAAAATATGCAAATCATATCTAGATGATGGTCAACAAGTAGACCAATGCAGATATCCATTACATGGTATAAAATTTTCAAAGGTACGTCTGACAACCGTTTTCAAAGATTTAAAAATTGTTCTAAAAATAGTGAACATTTTTTTGTTTCTTGAATACCTACTATTGTATGGTTTGGTGTTTTTGTCCTACTAATTTGGGATATAACCTTAAAAGCCTGTAGCTTCAATTCTATTCATAAGAAAAAGCATAAAAAATGTAAGTTTTTGATATGACCCGTAGGGGCGCTACTCTATGTGCCTGGGCCCAAGTTTGCATTATTTCTTTTATTTTTCTAAATTCATATGTCACAAGACAACACAATTATTATTAAATCACATTATTGTTTCAGGATATTATGCGTACCTCTATACCAATGATAGCCATCAGGGAAGCAATGGAGGTCTGACCTCTCCCGTCCTCTCTGCTGGACCTCCTGCTGGCCGTTGCTTGACCTTCTATTACAACATGATGCAGACAGACGGGGTCTTCAAAGTCATTATGAATTATGATGGTATGTTATGATTTATTGGAATCAGATTCAATGAAAATGTTGCAAAATGAAGCAGTTGACCTTGAAAGTGTTTTGTGGTGTGAGGATTTAAGTACATTTTTATTATTCTATAAAAATTTAAGTACATCATAAAAAATGCCACTTATACACCTTTAATCTAGCTGCTTAACTTGAAAACAAGACCATAGTCTTTTAAATTTGACCTTTTCCTGTAGGGTCAACACACTAGCAAGGAAAGGGTCAAAATCCACAAGACAGTGTTGTGACTTAAACATTACAAGTGCCTTTTCTTTCCCTGCCAGATGGTGATAAACTGAAACTGCTGCAGAGAAACGGAAACCAAGGAGATGCTTGGCATAAAGTAACTGTATCTCTACTGAGTACGAGACCGTTTTCGGTAATCTTCGAGCACTCAAGAGGATCCTTAGAGGTGGAGATCGGAATGGCCATCGATGATGTTGCTGTTACCAACCAGCAGTGTGGTAATGTATAATTTAGAGTAGGCCAGACATTTTTAAGTTTTAGCTTATCCAAAATTTTTTTTAGCTTATCTGCAATTTTTATCAAATTGTTATTATAAAAAATTGAGATTACATTTTTTTTTTTTCGTCCTACCGACCAACACCAAAAAAATATCCTCCAAAAGATCTGAGAAGCTAAAGATCAACTATATCTGGCCTATGGCTCTATTGCACAGCTGTTAGCACATCTACCTTGCACGCAGTGAATATACACTCTTAATGAAAAAGGTTCTTGAAGATATTTATGAAGAACCCACAGCAAAAAAAATGTTCTCCATTCTTTTAAGGGTTCAGCTGAATTTAAAAGGTTCAATACTGGGTCGGAACTTGAGAGAAAGGGGTTTCATTGTGGGAATTATGTGCAGCTAGATAATCTAAATGATGTTTTTGTTTGCTGTTGGAACCTTTTTAAAAGTTGAATAATGAATCTTCAGGGTTCCTTATCCATACCAGCATATAGAACATTTAAATGTTCCGCATAAAACCTTTTTGCTGAGAGTGTAAGTTCAAACTGCTTCTTGTCCATGCAGAGGTTATCGCTTTACAATGAAGGCTATGATTGCCACTCAATATATGGTGAGCGCCAGTGATCAGATTTATCGAGATCAGGCACTATATAAGGTCAAAGAATATCATCATCATATTATCATATAATGATGTAGCCAAAGCAGCCTGCATCAAAAATAGAAGTTCTAACTTCTGGAATGCTCAATAATGCTGACTGAAACCAAAACTGCCGAAAAACATATTAATTATTCTTTTTCTTTAGATGTCAGCTGTGACTTTGACAATGGGAACTTGTGTAGATGGGACAACGTGCCCGGTTACCCTATATCTTGGGCTACCCAATTGGCAAGAAACTCTCCATGGAGAAGCTGGGGCAAGGTGGACCACACTACTGGAACAGGCCTAGGTAATGGTGATAATAATTATTGAAAAGGTCATACATAGTGAATATTGTATAATTTGTATTATACATATTGTGCAAAATGATGAATGGTGAGGTGTGCATCATACAATAGGATATGATAGGATTATACTTTATGATAGGATAGGACAGGATTTTTATTTTCATTTCACACATACTTTTGCAATCATCGGCTAAAAGCTTTACAAATATTCAATAAATTCATGGCATGTGGAAATGGAGGAGTGCCAAATTATAAGCTTTCCATGTAAACGCAGCTTTTCGCAGTTCAATCCCAGTCAGCATCTGACCACTCCTCCAGGGCCGGATTAAGGGTCTGGGAGGCCCTGAGCACAGTGAGGCACGGAGGCCCCCCACTGTGTCCCATGTGAAGCTTAAGTTTTACCGGTGTTTTGCCCAACTCCAAAGAACTGTCTCGAGCACACAGTGCAAGCCTCTGGCCTCCCGGAGCTATTTCTTCGACTTAATTTTTTGCCCAAAATCCGATGCTTATATAATTTTGCTGAGATCTCTAGCATTAACGCTAAATCCTGTTCATAAATTTTTTGGGCCACAAAATCATTATTGCTGATGGCAGGGCAAGATGATTTTGAAACCTTTGAGTTTGACAATAAAGGCCAAACAATTACATTTGACTAAAGTAAATTTAAGGGGCCTTATTTGGAAAATTATAAATGCTCTTGGCTGTGAAAAACATTGTTTAGCCACATTTTTTCCCCCTATGATTTCCAACAAAGGAATGTTTCCCCTTATACATATTTTTCTTTTACAAACAATTGCATAACATGGCAAGCACAGGGATATGCCATCACCCTCAGCATTCAATTCAATTGTACTTCGGTGGTACTATGAAAACTGTTCTTATCATTCATGGTAAAATTTAACCGAATGTGAGCTACATGGGGTTCACTGATCAGACCAACACCACAATATTCCTTACAAAATTCAGTATAAGCCATGAATAAAACCCATGTAGCTTGAAGTGAAAACTGGCCTAGAAAGTTTTAATCTGGGAAACTTCAAAATGACCACCATTAATTTTGTTATTACTCTCTGTACATGCTCAATGGGTCTGAGCGTGCACAGTGAGAACCGTGACAGTTCTGGGAATGCTCGTTGCCAATTAGGTCAGAGCAAATTTTCCATTGCATTTCTATATATATAGTGGGTGGCTCAGCACTGTCAGCAGCATAAATCTGCTCAGCAGCTGGAAGTTGCATGACTGTGCTACCAATTTCATATGTCATACTACAGGAGTGATAACATTAATGAACGTGATTATTATTTCAGGATATTATGCATACCTCTACACAAATCGTTTCAACCGTGGAAGCAAGGGGGCTCTGACCTCTCCTGTCCTCTCAGCCGGACCTCCTAAGGGCGATGCTTGACCTTCTATTACAAGATGTGGCAGACAGATGGGGCCTTCAGGGTCATCATGAAGTACGCAGGTATGTCATGATTTCATAAAACTATATGAAATCATTTCACTCAATATCAAAAATGATAAAAAGTAAATGTTGATTACCTTTGATAGTTGGATGTTTAATTTGGTATTAAATATAACCTATTTCAGCAAAATGTGTGTATACTTGTTTAGGCTTCAGCACATTTTACTGTAAGAGCCATGACATATAAGCATAGGCTGAGAAGTTATTGTTGAGGATGTCACCGTACTATACACAGTGTGTATAATATATAGGAAAAGCTTGGTATGCTGAGACATTTCTGACTTTGCACTTATGGCTATTACACAGGGGCATAGAGTGGGTCGGGGCAAGAAGCCCGGTTAGGTGAGAAGCCCCCCCAGGGTTATATCTAAACTTACATTTTTGGTGCTTTTTCTTATTTATAGGATTGAAGCTAGAGGCTTTTTAGGTGATGTCACAAATTTTCAAGGCATTCATCACCAAACCATAGTCGTAATTAAAGAAACAAAAAAAGATGCATGGTTTTTGTAACTTTGATTAATTCTTTGAAAGTGGTTGTCAGAAATAACCTTAGAAATTTTTAAAAGTATAATGGATATCTGCATTGCTTCACTTTATGACCATCACATAAATATGATTTGGATCATGTTTTTTGCATTTTAGCTCAAAATATAGAGGTAAAATTAAAATATGTGGGTTTGGGGCGAGAGCCCCACATGGTATGGGGCATGGGGCCCCCTTCACTGAGGCCTTGAAGCTGCTTCCGGAATAATTTAATAATGTTTACTTTACTTTTGATCTTGATAGAATAGCTAGTTGAAGTAGAAAAAATTTTGGCCGAAATTGAAAAAGCGCAAAAAATATTAAAAAATAAATGCGTGAACAGAAAAATTCTGAAATTCAGAAAAAGTGAATAGAATGCCTTAAAAATGATAGAAGAACCCCAAGAAATAACTTTCAAGCTGAATGCACTCGCAAAAAAAATTGCCATAGGATTATAATAGGGGGGCTTCTTGCCCGATGGGTGGGGTAAGAAGGCCATTTTAATTTTTTTACGAAAAGGGCCGTAACTCCTTTATTAAAATTGGTAGACACTCGTTTCACTAGTTATTAGTAGAGTCAAGTGATCCCTTCCTGACAGCATAAGCATTCAAATAATCGACCATAAAAAGTAGGTAAAATCGCATCTCGAAGTTAAGGGGGGCTGCATGCCCCGCGCTACTCTATTGAGATGCTTCTTATCTCTTCCATGTTAATTTTGGGCTAGGGCGGGGTATGGCCCAATGCCCCCCTAAATTTGCCACTGCTCCTACAGTATGGGGTGTTTTAACCAAAAAAAACATATTTAAAGACTAACATTTGTGCTGCAATCATTTTACAACACTTAGAATTGATGTGAATAAACACTTACCTTTACCTGATACTTTCCTCTACATGTTAGATGGTAGGAAACAGACAGTTCTACGGAGAGATGGAAAACAAGGTTCAATAATTGATACATGGCTAAAAGCAACGGTAACTCTGCGCAGCACAAGACCGTTCTCAGTCATCTTCGAGCACTCAAGAGGATCCCTAGATGTGGAGACCGGATTGGCTGTGGATGATATTGCTGTTACCGAAGAGCAGTGTCGTAAGATATAACTTCAGTCATGTTTTGGTCATTTGGTTGCAAATGAAATATAGTTAGTTGGTCGTCTGTTGATATGTTAAAAAATTATGTAGTGCCGGAGGGAGGGGGGAGAGGGTATGAGATTTGTATGACAAAACAGCTACAGTGATTCGGCACTGCAAACAGTTTGAAGAAGCACTGTAGCAGTGTTATGAGCACTCAGTCCTCATACACAGTGCCCCTGAGCAAACTTTAAGATAAAAAAAATAAGGGAGAAGACGAATAGCACATGGCTGTAGAGCAAATTCAAACCCACCCAGAAGCAGTTGACCACTCAAAAGAAACAAGTCAATTTAGCAGGGCTAAATACATAGTATTTTTGACTAACATACAGTCAAGTGAGTTTATCACACTCTGAACACTAAATTTTTATATAACATGTTTCACACACATATTATAGTCACAGTGATTAAAGAATACTGTCTTTCGTTCGACAACTGTACATGTATCTGTAAATGACTTATTTAACTTATATCCACTTTTATGACCCCTCTTTTAGGCAGAAAATGTGGGTGTGATAAACAACATCTTAAAATTGGTATAACTCAAACAAGTGCCCCATCATGTTGACTTGTAGTAATTATTTGCAGATGTCAAAGATCTCAACTGTGACTTTAGCAATGGGACCATGTGTGGATGGCAGAGTGTAAGCAGTGATCCTCTGCCTTGGGCAGCCCAATTGGCAAGTGAATCGCCATGGAGAAGCTGGGGCAAGGTGGACCACACAACTGGAACAGGCTTAGGTAATGCTAAGGTTTGCTACAATATTTTAAATGCAGTGGAGTCCATGGGGGACACATACTACCCCCATATTAGACATGTGCTCCACAGGTGCCCCTCCACATATGAACTTGACTTCGGCTAATATACACAGTTAGAGGGTTACACAGAGAATCGCGTGCCCCTAGGTGCTCCCCACTCGAGCTCCAGATAAGACAAGATAAGATAAGATAAAACTTTATTTCAAGTCGGTGAAGACATAAAAACAGATAACACAAGCTATAATGCTTTTAACCGACAATGTGAAATAACAAAACAAGATGAAATATATACAGATGAGTAAATGAAATTTGAAAGAAAGTTTAGGAACTTAAAGATGCACTTAAGTTGCGATCATAATACTTTACAGAGAATATCTGAGACATAGTATACATTTTGAACAATCACAATTTTTCCAGCAATTGGTCTTTCTTAAAGCAGACTTAAATGAACAAAATTCTTGAAAACATTTCAAATTACCGGGCAGAGAATTCCACAACGAGGAACCTTGATATCTTATTGACTTTTTTCCAAACTAAATAGTGTTAAAGGTTGGTAGAACTAGTCTCTTACTGTCACGCATGTTGTAGGGAGACACCTGTTTAATGAAAAAGTTACTATCCAAGGGTGGTGCTAGGTTATTAAGTACTTTGAAAACAAATTCTGCTAGGTTATTTCTACAATTTACATACAGCATGTTTTTGCCAGTTTTTATTAATAAGTCATCATAAGTGCTTTCATAATCATTACATACCAGCTTTAAGGCTCTTTTATTTAACTTTTCAATTTTTCGACACTGGCCGAGAGAGAAAGTATCATATGCTAAAGAACAGTATACAAAATTGGAAGCCACCAAAGCTTTGTATACTCTTAGTTTACCTTCATAATCAACATACTTGCTCATTCTTTGCAAAGCATTTATTTGTCTAGCTGCTTTTTTTGATATTACCGAAATGTGGTGATTAAAGTTTAGTTTTTGGTCAATGTGAATACTTAATAGCATGACTACAGCCTCAGACTTGATGATGTTATTTTCCACCTTAATTTCAAAACCATTGTCATCACAACTGAAACATATCGCCTGAAATATGGATTGATTAGATAGGCCCCTATTGGAATATGACAAAGTGTTATCATCTGCATAATCATATACTTCACAAGTTTTCTCGAAGTCCATCAAGAAATCATTGATAAAAATATTAAATAGGAGAGGGCCCATAAGCGATCCTTGTGGGATGACAGTCTTTAAGTTTAGCCATTCACTCCGTATACTTCCTAATTTTACAGCTTGCTTTCTATTATTGAGGTAATTCATGATATGTGTGCATGCCTTCAATGAAATACCATAGGCATGGAGTTTGGCTATCAGAAGTCCATGCGTTAAGCTATCAAATGCTTTAGAATCATAAGTTGATCACATAGGATTCCTTCAATAATTTTTGAAGTGGAAGGAAGGACGCTAACCGGCCTATAGTTTTCTTTAGCCAGTTGATTAGATTTTTTGTACAGAGGAGTTACTTCAGCCTTTTATTATAGTCAGGAAACATATTGGTTTCTATGCATCTATTAATAATTGGAGTGAGAGTTACACTGATATTATTGCTACCTTTGTTTAGAAGTTTTGGTGAAATGTGATCCAGACCCCCCGGTTATGCCACTGTTTAAATGTGGCCCTTATCTGTGACAGACTGAGCATACCCTTCTGAGCACATACTATTTTTAACCTATCCATACATAATTATAATTATGGTTAGAATCAGACTTTTGCACATATGGCAGAGTCACAAAGGTTGGTCAAATATACTATTTCAAACATATGGCACTCAGCAGGGCTTTGGAGTTGGGTAGGAAGTGAACTGACTCCAACTCCCGACACCTTTGGCTTTCTGAAAAACGCCTTTGACTCATACTCCGACTCCGACTCCATAGGTCTCCTAAATTTTGACTCCGACTTCGACTCCCAACTCCGCTTATCGGCATTATTTCACACAAGTATTACATGATTACAGGGGGCAAAAAATACTTCGACAAATTTTCCATTGGCTTTAGTTCTTGAATACTTGTTTAGGAAGTTTTGCCTTAAATTCAAGATACTTTTCACATTGTTGTAACTGGGTTTTTGTAAATTTTATTAATTATTTTAAGGAGTCAGGAGTCATCAAATTAATTGTCAACTCCGACTCCGACTGCACCTGAAAATCAAAGTTAGACTCCGACTCCGACTCTACCCAAAAACCTCCGACTCCACGACTCCGACTCCCGACTCCAACTTCGAGTCCAAAGCCCTGGCACTCAGATGTAAAACAAATTTTGGTCGCAATGTTGGAAAGAGTTGGGCAGAAGCATTCATTTTTACGTATTTCAAAAATTACGTCTCACGTATAACTATTATCAAATTCATTTGTGCCATTTCTGCTGATTCGACTGTCTTAAAGTTAAATACTGTTTTCCTTGACCAAGTTAAAAAATTAATGAACATCCGTGGTGAAATGTATTTATGTTGGACGGTGTTTAAAGGTAAAAATCATGTTTAAGCAGACTAAGTTTAACTACTTGGAATGTCAATTTTAAATATTGTTGGTGACAATAAATATTTTGCTCTTGATGTTTTCAGTGATTTCATTATATATTTTATAGAAATTTATCTAAGATTTTTACATGTTCAAGTTTGAATATTTTGTCAATTGTTTAGTTTCCCAATTTCATATATAATATGATAATTGCATGAAAGTGAATATATAATTTCAGGTTATTATGCTTACCTCTTCACCAATGATGGCTCTGAAGGAAGTACGGGAGGTTTGACCTCTCCCTTTCTGTCGGCAGGACTTCCTACTGGCCGTTGCTTGACCTTCTATTACAGCATGTTGCAGACAGACGGGGTCTTCAAGGTCATTATGAAATATGACGGTATGTCATGACTTGGTAAAATCGTCTCTAATCAGTTATTTAAACACTGAAAGCACCTGGGGGGGGGTACAGGTCCAATATGGGGGGGAGCACATGCGCCCCCCCCCCCCCACGCGCCCCCAAGGACAAAAATTAAAATTGGGCCACATTTAACATTTTTGGTTTTAACAGTGTGATAAATAGATTGACAAAAACTATTTCAGCAATTTAGGTAATTGTCTTCCATTCATTGGTGTGTCATGTTTCAAAAACATTTCAAAGCCAACAGGTTTCAGTTCATTTTCCATATGTATGTATTTTTATCCGAATATGGCACATTCATGCATGGTGTAGTTTGGTGTACACTGTACATGTAATTTTGCACAATGATGCTACGTCCAATGCAAGTTTAGACATGACATCCAGGATAGTGTTGTATAAATGTTGGAAAGCAGACATGAGTATTAGGAACACAGGAGCCCCTCAGGGTTTTGTCGTGTCACTTACGTGGATAAGTCGAATTTGGAACTAGCTGAATGGCAATCACATATAACAATCATTATAGTGATAACCTCTGGACATGGCCGGAGTGGAATCAAACCCATATCCTCTTGTGTACAAGGCAGGCATGCTAGCTGTAACAGGGAGCCACCTAGCAATATACAATTAGTATAAAAGCACAATCATTTCATGTGAATAAACTTTACAAGTGCTAGTACCTTTTCTTTTCCTGTTAGATGGTAGGAAACAGACAGTCCTCCAAAGAAATGGCAACCAAGGAAGTGCTTGGCATAAAGCTACTGTATCTCTGCTGAGCGTGAGACCATTCTCAGTCATCTTTGAGCACTCAAGAGGATCCTTGATAGTGGAGACTGGATTGGCTATCGACGATGTAGCTGTTACCAACAAGCAGTGTGGTAAGATTTGACTTTGGATCATGTTACTAATTTTTGTTAAAGTGATAAAAAACTAAGTCAAATTGAAATATGATATACTCATCCGGGCTCCTCATGGCAGGATACACCCTCATCCCCATAGGGTAACCACAGGAGGTTTATTGAGGTTGGCAGATGTTGAAAGTAAAGGGGGTAATTTGAGGGTAAAGGGGTTCAGTTGAGGGTACCAAGATTATGAAAGGGTGTGGGGGTGTATCCCGCCATGATTCCTTTCGGGGCAGAAGGACCTTGCATTCTGCATGCACAAAGTCTTTGAAGTGTGGGCTGGAAACCATAAAAAAAAGTATTTCACAATATATTTTTAAACGTTGAATACTATCAATCAGACCATTAAAGGCACAACCACACCATATGCCATGATATTATATGTGTAGCAAATTTTAGGCATGTAACAGTTGTTGAGTCTTGGCCCGGAAACAGTATATATCCAAATACCACCAGCCTGACAGACAGACAAGATTAAACCCAAATTATTGCAATAGCTCTTTCAAACTTCATTTGCTGAAAGTAAAGACATGCAGCCACATCTGGAAAGCTAAATAGTGCTGACGGAAATCAGTTACTATCTTTTGCTTTATTGATTCCTACCTTAAGATCTTTATATGTCAATTGTCCACTCTTCTATGGTAGATGTCAACTGTAATTTTGACAATGGGTCCCTGTGTGGATGGAGCAGTGCAAGCAGTGACCCCCTATCTTGGGCTGTGCAATTGGCAAACCAATCCGAATGGAGAAACTGGGGCAAAGTGGATCACACTACTGGAACAGGCTCAGGTAATCATTACATGCAAAAAGGTCAATTGTATTTTTGAGAATATTGTTTTATACAATTTATGCATAGTGGATGATGAGGAGTCTATCATAGAGCACTGCCCAACCAGCAACTATCACTCAGTCTACTAGCTAGGACGCAGCCTGCATATATAATATAAAATATCATGCCATAAAGAGGTCGACATGACAAATTAATTCTTGGCACATCTATAATAAACCAACATAATTTGGATCTCCGGGAGGCAAAGTGAACCAACCCTGAAACTCAAAAACGATGTTGTCCTAATTTTTAAAGCTCATGGTTCTGAAGGTATTTAAGTTACACATTTTACTATCACAAAAACCTGATTGGGACTTTTGAAATTAACCATTTTTAAAGATAGATAACCTAGCCGTCAGACAGAGGACACCATTTTATGCCCAAAACCATTGAAACACGGAAATGCAAAAATCCAGGGTTTGTTCACTTTGTCTCCCGAGGATCCATTTTATACTTCCTACTACAGGCTGAGAGGAGCTGCAGTACCTTAGACTTGCCCCTCCAGAATTTGAATATATGTACAAATTATTTAAACACAGATTAAGAGGTTTACATTGGTAAAATAGGAGTTCTCTCAAGCTTGTCAAAATTTGTTTGTGCTATAAACAAGTTCAGATACTAGAGTCATCAAACTTTCCAGGTGTTCACGAAAATCCTGAAAGCCTTTTGTTTGAAGCAATGTCCATTGAAGTATAAATTAGCAAGTTTGCAGATAACAATAATCAAACAACTAATCACTTGATCATGGAGGCAATCACTTGACAATGTATGTCCTGGTGTTGAAGTGTTGCAGGAGTGCACCAAGGCCCAAGGCTCATTTTACTTCTCTACTACTATGACAATTATGGCAAATGGCAAAAGCAATTATATTGGTGTAAATAAATCATTTCAGGATATTCTTTTTCTTCTCAACTTTTATGTATGTAATATGGTAAAAGCAATTATATTTGGTGTAAATATATCATTTCAGGATATTATGCATATCTTGATACAGAAGATGGCTACCGAGGTAGTAAGGGAGGCTTGACTTCTCCCGTCCTCTCTGCTGGACCTCCGACTGGCCGCTGCTTGACCTTCTATTATAACATGATGCAGACAGACGGGGTCTTCAAGGTCATTATGAAATATGATGGTATGTCATGATTTGATTAAATCATATCTAATCTGTTTATTGGTGAAAATAGTGCAAAATGGAAACTTATGCCATTTTGCATTCTTACTTTGGTGATAAGCAGCATGGACATATATATCTAACTAAGCACAAACTGTATGTTAATGGATCTCCATTCATTTTTGGGAATGTTTATGTCAGTCCAATAGGTTAGAACACATTTTCAAGCTTGTTTTTGGTTTCAAAAATTAAAATTATCCTCATTTCAAGCTTACTAATTTTTCATGTTGCAATTATTGTAACAATTGGTAAAAGAATACAAATATCTTGGCACCATTATCGATAATAGGTTAACATTCAATCAAAATGTACACAGTGTATTAAAAAAGGGCAATTCTAGACTTCATTTTGTCAGAAATTTGTGTGAAACAGAAGATCGACACAAAAATACAGGAACTTCTCTATTCAGCTGTTGTTCAATCTGTCATTGCTTTCTCTATTATTTGTTGTTATGGCAATAATAGCATGGAATTGAAGAGAAAACTTATCAGAATCATAAAAAACATGTGTTAGATTAGGAATTACAAATGTTATGTCTCTAGATGAAATCTATGACAAAGCAGCTCTCCAACGCTGTAAAGTCATTATAAATGATGAAGAACATCCATTGAAACCATTGTATAGCATGCTGTCATCTGGCAGGAGATACAGTTCCATCAAGTGTAGAACATCCAGATACTCAAGCTCATTTGTTCAATCGAGCGTAAGATTACTAAATGATTTAAGAGTAAATCTTCTACAAAATTAATTAATAATCATCACAAATTTCTTTTGTATAAATGCTGTGTGAATCTCTGTGTGATTGTGAATGTTTGAATGATGCCTTGAGTGAATGTCTTTGACCAAGATTGTACATTACATGCCAAGTTTCATGTTTCACATGATTAAATAAAGTATTTATTATTATTATCATTATTATTATAACATTTCGTATGAATGATATCAGACCTGTATATTTTCTCGCTTTGCCAGATGGTAGTAGACAGACTGTCCTGCAGAGAAATGGAAACCAAGGGAATGCTTGGAATAAAGCAACTATATCTCTGCTGAGCATGAGACCATTCTCAGTAATCTTAGAGCACTCAAGAGGATCCTTAAATGTTGAAACTGGATTGGCCATCGATGATATTGCTGTTGCTAACCGGCAGTGTGGTAAGATATAATTCAGATTTTCCTTTTTTTTGTATTTTGGATTAATTTACCAAAGTCAAACTAAATTACATATATATGTAAGGTTCAAGGGGCCCCTCCATGACCTGTGAGGGGGCCTCCTATCCAACTGCAAAGTTCTTCCTTTCTTCCCAATACAGCATGGCACTTCATGCACCATATAACAACATTTTATGGTTCTGAATCATATTAAAAAGAAAACAAATCTGTCTTGTGATTGAAACAAATGTAGTGCACTATATATAAATATAAATATATATATAATTTTTTTTATGCATTGAACACAAGTAATAGTATAGTCCAGTGATGTCTGCATCATAGTGTTGGAGCTGTTGTCCTGGAAGTCGGCCTCGAAGCCATATTTTGATGGCCTGGGCCTTGGTCGTGGTCTCAAATGCCTAATCCTTGGCCTTGGCTTGGTCTCAGCCTCTTTTAGTTAGTGTTTGAGGCCTTGAGACTGGCCTCATTCTCGAGGCTGGCCTCGAGACCACATTTTGCTGGCCTTCGCCTCGGTCTCATTGGCTCATACCTTGGTCTCGGCCTCGGATGTACCAGCCACAACCCTTTTGTATCACTCATGAAAGTTTGATAATGTTAGTGATAATAATAAAATAAGTAACCAAAAATTCATTTTCATCATGTCATCATTATATGCAGATGTCAACTGTGACTTTGACTATGGGACCTTGTGTGGATGGGACAGTGTCCCCAGTGACCCTGTACCTTGGGTAGCCCAACTGGCAAGTGACTCACCATGGAGAACCTGGGGCAAGATGGACCACACTACTGGAACAGGCTTCGGTAATGATAACCCCTGAGAAGGTCAATTACATTTTTGAGACTGTATCAAATGGTGAATTATCAAAAAATTATCAAAAAAAAGAAAGAAAAAATTTAACACAAATAAAGCAAAAGTATTAGGCCGGCCATCTTGAAATAAATGATGACTAGTTGTGATAGTCAGGGAGCCAACCCCTCAAAATTGGGATTTCTGTTCGCAGCGATCCACACCTCCTCAAATTTGGTACTATCGGAAAGGAAATTTTCTGAATTTTTTGATGGTGGCCATGGTTTTATCAATTTCTTGGACTGGAGATGTTTTATTTTGGTTTCCATGGCAACAAGTCTGCTTTTGTCAAAATAAATTTTATAAAACTTATCATGGTGTATCACAGTTGCTGTGGAAGCAAGGCTTTCATTGATGAGTGATGTGGTGCCTTTTACTGGTCTCACTACTTTATGGGTGAAATTTTGATTTTCCATCTCTTTCTTGTTACCATGGCAACACTTTAGGAGACTATTTCTCAAATTTTGTTAGTTTCTGTTCTTATTTTCTTTTAGAGAGCAACAATTTAACGGTATAACTTAAAAAATTATAAATATCTGAATTCTAGTGGGGCAACTCTTTCAACCAGTGGGTGTTACAAAATCAGATTTTGTTTGAGTGTGTTGCTATAGCAACCAATATAAAATTATGGAACCAGAACTCCCATGAGGTCCTAGTTTTCAAATGGCTGCCTCTCAAAAGGCAAGCTACATAGCCAGCTGATATTTTAGGGGAAGCTCAACCATACTTTCAAAATTTTGAAAACATTCCATTGACTAATTTTGGTTGCCATGGTAACCACTGGAAATGGCAAACAGGCATTTCAAAGTGATTTTCACCGAATGTGTACAATACCAAGTTAATTCAAAGCAAAAAGATTGAAATATGGGCAAAATCTAAATTAAACACTTGTTCAAAAAGAAACAAAGTATTATATATGAATTATGTTGCCATAGCAACCAGAATAAACATGTTTCAGATGCTGGCACAATAGATATACAATTTGTTGCGTATCTCTGGACTTATTTAAGGTAGAGTCTTTTATGATACATCAATCTTGATGTTTGTAAGGCCAAGGAATCTTATTTTGATATCAAAAGTAAGCTACTTTGCATATTTGTTCATAAAAAGAAACAAAATTTGTGTATTTACAGATTTATTGAGCATTATTCCTCTCTCTGACCACACAAAATCTTGTTAAACTGAAACATATTTATATTCTGAGTTTCATCTGCTTATGCCCCAAAATAATCTGAAATCTGGTGGATAACTCTTTCAGTCATATGGTATCACAGTATCAGATTTTTATTGTGTTGCTATGGTAACTATATTGAAATAACAAAGCCATCAATTTCATGAATTCCTCTTTTTCAAATGGCCGTTTCACGCTAACCATGAAAGGTTGCCTTATGATATTTAGGAATAGATCACATTCAATTTCATAATTATGAAACAATTCTAGTAGAGTTTTTGTTGCTATGGAAACCACCAGAAATGGTAAATTTTCTCTCAAAAGTGGTTTTCATTGAATGTGTAGAATACAATTCTCATCACATACAAAAAAGTGAATTACGGACAAAATATATTCAAAACTAACTTGAAAACTGATGGAAAGTATTATATTCTAAATATGTTGCCATAGCAATCAGAATCTCCCGAAAATTAGCATGATAGATATATACAATTTATTGTGTATCTAAGGACCTATTGCAGGTGCAACCTCATATGATATATCGATTCTGATGTTTGCGAGGCCAAGGAGTCAAATTGTAGTATAAAAAGAAAGCTAATTTGCATATCTTCATAATTATGAGTAAAAAATGACTGTTTACAGTATTTTAGGGGTTTTTTACTTCATGAAACTGATGTTATTAATTTTAGTAGAGCAGCTGAAGGCCAGTTTCCAGGTTTCGGACCGCACTCCCCGCTTGGAGATACAATAACATGTTTCATTAGCCAAAATTTATGGTAAATTCCCTCATTTCTGATTAATATTCCCAGACCAAATCTAAACTTCCAAGTTGCGATATTTAAAAAATGGGCTGCTTTCTAGAGCTTTCGTCCTTTGGAGAATCTCAGACGCCTGATACAGACTTCCAGATTTATACAGTGCATATCCCAAATATTCTAGTTTTACAGTGTGGTTCAAAATATCTTTTGCAGAATGTAGGCCTATAGACATTTTTCTTTTTATGTCTATTGTTTGGCTATTGAGGCCTACAATGTGTCACCATGGCAACCACACTGAAAATGAGGCTGAAACCTCACTATAGCTGACATTTGTGGCCTCGTCAATATCAGAATTGATCTGTAACTTAACATTGCACCTTATCAGGTCCAGAAATACACAACAAATGTATTTACCTTGCATGCTTGTGTCTGAGACATGTTGATTCTGGTTGCTATGAACAGAGATTTCATATACACTGCTAACTGCTTCATTACATTTTTGTTTGTGATTAGCATTATATTCATCACTTACAACAAGAATCATTTAGAGGGAAAATTTATCTTTTCTGGCAGTTTCCATGGCAACCAAGAGTGATCAATGGAATTATTCGTAATTATGAAAGAAAGGTTGATACCCCTTAAATGTCTTGAGGCAACCTTTCTCAGTTAGTGAGAAACAGCTCTTTGAAAAACAGGACTTCATGAAATTGGTGGCTTTGTAATTTCAGAATGGTTGCTACAGCAACACACTCAAACACAAAATGATGTTTTGATACCAACTGCCTGAAAGAGTTCTCCCATCAGATCTCACATGTTTATTATTTTGGGGCATTTATAACAAATGAATCTCAGGATGTAACTATATTACAGTTTGACAAGATTGTGGTCAAAGAGAGGAATAATGTTGTTTTGAAATGATACCTAATAATGCTGTAACGGCACTATTTAAATTTGTTACTAAATATGCAAATTAGCTAACTTCTGACTTCGAAAGTCAATTCCTTGGCCTCACAAACATCAGAATTTATGTGCCGTATAAGGTTGCAACTTCGATGGGTCCTTAGATACACAACAAATTCTATATAAATGATCGTTTCTTTGAGACATGTTTATTCTGGTTGCTATGGCAACATATTTCAAATATAAAATGCTTCCTGTCAGTGTTTAAGTTAGATTGGAATATATATATATATATATATATATTTTTTTTTTACATATTTCACTCTTTTGTATGTGATGAGCATTGTATTCTACACATTCAATGAAAATCACTTTGGAGAGAAAGTTCACCTTTTCTGGTGGTTTCCATAGCAACAAAAACTCTACTAGAATTGTTTCATAATTATGAAATTGAATTTAATCTATTCCTATTATATCATAAGGCAACCTTTTATGGCTAGCGAGAAACAGCCATTTGAAAAAGAGGACTTTGTGAAATTGATAGCTTTGTTATTTGAATATAGTTGCCATAGCAACACACTGAATCAAAATCTGATACTGCGATACCAACGGACTGAAAGAGTTATCCACCAGATTTCAGATTATTTTGGGGCATAAGCTAGTGAACCTTAGAATATAAATATGTTGCAGTTTAACAAGATTTTGTGTGGTCAAAGAAAGGAATAATGCTCAATAAATCCGTAAAGGCACACATTTTGCTTCTTTTTATGAGCAAATATGCAAATTAGCTTACTTTTGATATCAAAATAAGATTCCTTGGCCTCAGAAACATCAAGATTGATGTATCATAAAAGACTCTACCTTAAATAAGTCCAGAGATATACAAAACATTGCATATCCATTGTGCTAGCATCTGAAACATGTTTATTCTGGTTGCTATGGCAACATAATTCATATATAATACTTTATATCTTTTTGAACAAGTGTTTAATTTTTTATTTTGCCCATATTTCAATCTTTTTGCTTTGAATTAACATGGTGTTCTACACATTTGATGAAAATCACTTTGAGATGCATGTTTGCCATTTCTGGTGGTTTCCATGGCAACCAAAATTAGTCAATGGAATGTTTTCAAAATTTTGAAAGTATGGTTGATCTTCCCCTAAAATATCAGCTGGCTATGTTGCTTGCCTTTTGAGAGGCAGCCATTTGAAAACTAGGACCTCATGGGAGTTCTGTTTCCATAATTTTAAATTGGTTGCTATAGCAACACACTCAAATAAAATCTGATTTTGTAACACCCACTGGTTGAAAGAGTTGCCCCACTAGAATTCAGATATTTATAATTTTTTAAGTTATACCGTTAAATTGTTGCTCTCTAAAAGAAAATAAGAACAGAAACTAACAAAATTTGAGAGATAGTCCCCTAAAGTGTTGCCATGGTAACAAGAAAGAGATGGAAAATCAAAATTTCACCCATAAAGTAGTGAGATCAGTAAAAGGCACCACATTACTCATCAATGAAAGCCTTGCTTCCACAGCAACTGTGATACACCATGATAAGTTTTATAAAATTTATTTTGACAAAAGCAGACTTGTTGCCATGGAAACCAAAATAAAACATCTCCGGTCGAAGAAATTGATAAAACCATGGCCACCATCAAAAAATTCAGAAAATTTCCTTTCCGACAGTACCAAATTTAAGGAGGTGTAGATCGCTGCGAACAAAGTACCCTTTTTATTCACATTTTTGGCCCTTGGCTCCCTGACTATGAGGGTATTTCTCAGCATGGTGTTGTTTGATTTCCAGACAAATATTTCAGGACATAATGTCACTCAAAATACACAACAAGTTTACTGTCATCATTACCTTGAAATAAATCATTTCCAAAAATACACAATGCATATACATTCTTTTTTTTCGCAAAATGTTTTCACAAATTCCTTATTTCCCCGCCCCAAATTGTTTGTTTTCCAAAATGTTTGGTTGCCAAATGTTTTTTTTAGAAAAACATTTATTCCCTGAATTTTTAGCCCATCATTATTTTTGAAATTATTCTTTTTACTTAGCAACAAAAATTGACAATTTTTTCCCAAACCATTCTTGTGCCCTAATGTTTTGCCCCATGCTTTCTGTTTTTCAGATATTTATTCAAACTGTTTATTCTTATATTTTTGTCTCCAATTGAAACTTGTAATGCACAATCTCTCATTGTCAAGCTAAACATTCAGGGCCAAAATTACAATCAGAAAATGTCTAAAGCATGGATCAAAATTCCAATCTCCGTAAGACCTTCCTGAAAGCATAAGCATTAAAAGGATACTATGTGACAAACATTGAAAGCTTGCTCACTCCATATCATTTACATTTGATCATCTGCACCTCGTACAATATCATGCTCATCAATCAGGATTATAATTTTACTTGCATAGATATATCTATCCAATTGATTACTTTGCTTCACTATTGAGTGCAAACACCATCATGATATCTCCTAGGTTATTACATTGTACGTCACGGGCTAACCAGCCCTTGTAATTTTCCCCAAGTGTGTACTTTCAGTGTTCGAAATAAGGGGGGATCAATGGGGTTTTGACCCCCACAAATGCTCTTGGGACCGCCTCAAATACATTTTTCAGAAGACCCAGAAGGGATCCTCAAAAAACCCCCCCAAATTCTGAATCTGTTCAGAAGATTAAGCATGAAGCCACAGTAACGCCTTATCGACTAACAAAAACTTCTTGTGTTTTATATTCACAAGCAATAGGATAATGAAACTCATTTTCTGGAATAAAATATGCCTTTAAAATGCCCAGAATTCACTTCTAGAGCATTTGAAGCTCTTCGGCTTCTGGTGGCCCAATGACGGCCCGCCGATCTTCGGTTGAAAGGGCTTCTTTCCTTCGGGCCGTGCAACTGATAGAACCCTCCCAAATAACATAGCCTATTTCGACCACTGTGTAATTTCTAACATGCATCTACCTGTGTACATATTGTACCTACTATTACTTCAGGATATTACGCGTACCTCTACACAAATCTCTTGTACCAGGGAAGCAAGGGCAGTCTGGCCTCTCCCGTCCTCTCCCCCGGACCTCCTGCTGGCCGTTGCTTGACTCTCTACTACAAAATGTGGCTGACAAACGGGGTGTTCAAGGTCATTATGAATTATGATGGTATGTCATGTTTTGGTAAACCAATTCTCTGCTTATTGAACAATGAAAATGACACAAAATGAAAACAAAATTACCTGTGTAAGATGAATAGGTTGGTTCAACTATTTCAGTATAGAATATTGTGTAAAATATGTTTCATTTATTGTTTGCGACTTGTTTGAAATACAAATACCTCTTAAAGCCAAGCCAGCATGTTTGAACGCATTTTTATGCATGTTTATTGTACAAAAACAAATTTATAAAATATGACACTTGTAACTACATTAGAAATTCATGTGAATGAAACTGTACCTACAGTAACCTTTTCTCTCGATTTTAGATGGTAGTAGACGGACGGTCTTTCAGAGAGATGGAAACCAAGAAGATGTTTGGCATAAAGCAACAATTTCTCTTCTGAGCACGAGACCATTCTCAGTAATCTTTGAGCACACAAGAGGATCCAGAGAAGTGGAAACTGGATTGGCCATCGATGATATTGCTTTTACCAACCAGCAGTGTGGTGAGACAGACCAAACTCATATGGTTTGAATGTTATGCCAATAAAGCGTATTTTAATAAGAAATGAGAACTTTTTCATTACAAGTGTTATGCGATAGTACACTACACCGGTTTCGATAAATGCCAGCCGTACGGGTACAGTCTGGTAGGCTCCCGAACCAGTTTTCAATGCAGTAGTTTCGTTTCAGTTCAATATTGCTTTATCCAGCTAATAAGCTGTTTTGTTGCCCAGATTTAGCAGAAAATATCTACAAAATCATGAACTGAACTCGAGGAGTCATCATCGTGACATCCGCTCAAGTGTGAGATCAACTTTCCGGCCAAAAATTTGGTTTTCGAGAAGCGGGTTTCTCTAAAATGAGGATTGGCCCGAATTTGCTGACCGACGGTACGAATCGTGTATCGATCAAGTGTATCGATGATACATATCGTATGGAAGGAGTGAGAGAAGGTCTAAGTCACCCCCAGCATTTCAAGGTTGATTTTAGCATGCTTGTGGTTTAGACTGACACCAGTCCGGTCGTGGTAGAACAGCGCAAGCTATAAGATTGGCAGAATTAATGGTCATGCATGAGTAAAGATAGTTCTTTCTTGTCTCACTTCAAGCCTCTGTTTCTGGTATTAATAATAATGGTATTTCAAAGAAATCAGTTGAATTCCTGTGTGGTCAGTTATGATTTGATTTTCCACTGACTCCTGGGTCTAGGTTTGTTGGTTCAGCCGAAGGCCCGCAGCTGTCTCCTTCACTCAGGAAAGTTGTATCATCTGAATGCTTTATAATGCTTTCTGAAAATGACAACCATCTAATGGCACCTATTTGTATTATATTTGTATTTTGTATTTGTATATATCATTGGTCCCCTGGTGTGGGGAAATTTGTGGTGAGCCTTCCACTGAATACAGCTTGGGCCGAGAATAGAGGAACATTGCCCAAGGTTCCCATGCCGTTGCACCCATTCCTTTTATTGATCACATCTAGCCATCAGTATATTAATATTTCTTTCTTTTTTTATTCAGATGTCAGCTGTGACTTTGACAATGGGACCTTGTGTGGGTGGGACAGTGTGCCCAGTTACTCCCTGACTTGGGTTGCCCAATTGGCAGAAGCATCTCGATGGAAAAGTTGGGGCAAGACTGACCACACTACTGGAACGGGCTCAGGTAAGGATAATACTTTGTAAAAATTTTATTTTAGATGTCATACAGATGGATGGAGGGTGACAAGCCCATTATGGAGACAAAAAGTTGTTGATAATTTTTCTCCGTCCGATATGTCTATGTGATGGACATTTCACCATCTTTCAATTATTATGTATGTGCTGCAGTGCAACCACCAACCAACAGTTTTACACCATGCAATCGATTGAAACCACCCCTGTCGCCGACCAACTGCCTAGCCCTAGCAGCTGCGCTCTACTTCCCTAAGTTTATTATAAGGGCCTCATTGGTGGCGCTCCACAGTACCTTCAAGACCTGATTACTGTGAAGTCATTTACCCATTCAAGCAGACAATCTGCCAATGGACTAGTATTAGTTATTCCTAGAACTAAATGCAAGTCTTTTGAAGACAGGTCCCTCTCAGTTAGTGGGCCATTGTTATGGAACTGACTTCCAGTTATCATCAGAAATGCTGAGACTCCAAACATTTTTCAAAGACTTCTGAAACTACATTCTTTTGACAATACTTCTAAAGACTATATATATATATATGTAATTCCATTTAAAATTAATTTATATGTTTATAAGTTTGTGTGAAGCGCCTTTGCATGAGCCCAGAAAATTTGTGCGCTATAAAAGAGTAACTAGCCTACCAACCACAATGGCCTAAAATTGCTGCCAAACCAACCAATTTATCTTTTTACAGTATAAAATAGTTTTGGGAAAAAGTTGGGCTTTTTAGACACCCCTATCCTAAAAAGCACACCCACAGTAACCTAAAAGGCACCCCAATATTTTACTGTAGCTTACTATGTTCATAAAAAGCACACCCATTCACAGCTCACAATCATCAGGAGGTATACAGTTTATTATTGGATAAAAAGTAGTTTTATTGCAGGAAGAAACATATTTGGTCAGGATTGAGACAAGATAGCCTATTGAAAAGTTGTTTTTTGTTCTGATGGTCATAATGGAGGACTTGGACAGGGGTGTGCCTTTTAGGTTTCAGTTTATGTCTCTTGAGTTTTGTTGTTTTTCCAAAATATTGGGAATTTTGGAATTTATTTTTCTTAAATTGATGCTATCGTCTCGGCATGATCTCCTCCACCCTTATTGCCGCTACACCAGTTTATAATCATGGAAATCTAATAAGAAATGGGGCTATTTTCAACCAGTCCTTGTTTCTGGACACATGTCCTAAACAGTATTACAAAATGTGATGATATAATTCTACAATCAAAATATTTTACTAATCATATGGTTTGCAACACCCCAAGTCTATTATTAGCTGCAAAACACAGGGGTGCACCTCTTAGGAAGCGGTGCATTTTAGGGCACTCTTCGGCTTTGCGGCGGGCCCAATATATGCTGGCATTTTTTGACTACATGCATAATGAGTATTAGTTACACAAATTTGTGATAAGAATATATATTATTATTTCAGGATATTATGCATACCTCTATACCAATCGCTTCGATGAGAAAAGTAATGGAGGCTTGTCCTCTCCTGTCCTCTCTGCTGGACCTCCTGCGGGTCGTTGTTTGACCTTCTATTACAAAATGTGGCTGACATACGGGGTCTTCAAAGTCATTATGAAATACAATGGTATGTCACAATTTGATACATCATATCTAATAAGTTTATTTAACATTGAAATCTGTACAAATCTATATGAAGTTGGGCGTTTATGAATGTTGGACTCTCTATAGGCCTACATATCGACACCCAGCTTGTGTATTTGTAGCTTTTAAAATGACATTTTTTCTGAATGAGCCAACAGCTATCGATTGCACCTGGGTCATTCCGTGTCAGATCAACAAGTGGCTTCCACCACCACATCTGCGAATTGGCTGAATTTCTTTTTATATTGTTCTATACCACAAAGGACAACCTTTCTGAAAATTTCAGCTGGATTAGTCAATTTTCCAGGATTTGGCAGACGTTTCAAGATTACTGATATTACTAGTTTTTCAGGCATCATTTTAGGTGTTATTACATGTTTTGTTCAATAAAACCAATAATATTCAACCAAATGCTTTAAAATTCGGTTTCTAGACTAACAGGACAATGGGAAAGCTTCGAGAGAAGCCATTTTTTATCCATCAAAAGCATTGATGAAGCCATGACCTTGTTAAACCCACCCCTTAAAAATCAATGTTCACTACAAAAATGGTCATAGCTCAATGGTAGTATCGTGAATAAACATGAAACTCCCAGGATATATTCTGCATATGTGTAGTCAAATGATATTAAAAAATTGGAGATATGTTTAGCCTGGTTTTTTTTATATGAACTTTTGAAAATTATTGGGTGTCTGAGGCTGGTTCAACATCAAAAATAGCTAGATCTTCAGGGTAAAAAATAATACTTGTGTTCAGCCTCAGCTTTGTTATATTAATTTTTCAAAATTATTTGGTATCTCGGGCTTTTTCAACATCAAAAATAGTTGGATCTCCTTGGTAGTGGATGACGCATCCCTGAAACTTTCCAGTTTTCTTTCATGTCTTTGGGGTATAATGCAGCGAAAAACTCAGGCATGTGTTGGGCTAACTTCAAGTTCTGTGGAATTTTCAATATAATTTCACCTTTTAAAGCAGCCCAATCGCAGAGCAGCACTGCTGCCAAGGTAAAACTGACATAACCTTGCAACTTTTTCAATATACTTAAAGTACTAAACAAAATTAAGCACCGTAGCAACAACAAAGATGTGTTACAGTACATATCATTCTAATTTTAAGATTTTTTTTAGTACGGCAAAGTTCAGCATTATCATGATTTTCAGTAAATCCCATAACTCAAAGATTATGGAACATATATCTTCGATTTTTTTTTTATTCTATGCTTTGTTTACATTAAAATCATGTTTATTCACGATACTATCCTTGAGCTAGGGGAGGTAATTAACAAGGTCACAGCTACATTATTGTTTTTCCTAGAGAAAAAGCAGCTATCCATTTTGCTTTTCCATAGTCCAGTCAGTCTAAAAACGACTTTTCAAAACTTTACGTGGAGTATCAATTGTTTTATTGAGAAACAAATATAGTTGCTCAAAAACGACAGCTTAAAAGCTTGTCAAATCATCTTTTTTTAAATATCTGCCAAATCCTCCAAAATCTACCAATTAAGCTGAAATTTTCAGGAAGTTCATTTGTTGGGACTTACAAAAACATATATTTTTTTCATCCAATTCGCAGACGGGGTGGTGGAAAATTTCTGGAAAATCTGATGATTAGACACAGAATGACCCACCTACTCCTCCTTATCTGAGGATCTTCTAATGGGTATACAGTAGGGTTTGGCTGGTGCCCCAACATTGTCAGATCAAGCTGTACCTCATTTTGGTAGTGTGTTTTGGTCACCATAACATGTGTGGAAAGTTTAAAGGAAATCGGAATATGCTTACCTTAAGCAAAATGCAGTTATAAATTTATGATTTTTGTTTATAAATGCAAACCGCGGTTTTGAATAACTTTGTCAATATTGGTCATACAATGAGTACCAACTTCGATGGATAATTTTACATAGTACATCAACTTGGTAATCCTGTGCTTGTTCGGGAAATAACTAGCATATTTGAAAAAACCAAAAATTTTGTTGCTAATCAGGTCATATATTAACCACAGGCTGCCAAGGACAATGTCTTGATAATTAAAATGTATTTTGATGATATTTGGACTTCTTAAGTGCAAAATTTGCATTCTGTGTTAAAGCCTGTATTATTGAGCTCATGAATGTTAACATTACGCTCACATCATCAGATTCATCACACACTTTGTGTATACAATATATCTTATTTTTGCACACCATAGCACATTTTCAAATAATTAAAAATAACATATAGCTAAAACATGCATTACTTTATAAAATAACAGATCATTAAGTTGGCACCAAGAAGATGGTACCAACTTAATTATCTGTTATATATATATCGGAGTCCATGCATTAAGGTTTCTAACAATTCTCCAGGGCATTACATGGTTAGCTAAGGGGGAGCTAAGTGCTCTCTGTCTCCTTTTGCTGGGCCCTGGGTTTGATTCCAGCTCTAATAGGAATGGGATCACTGAATTTATAATTGTTGGACAACAGATTCAAACATTTCAACCAGTAATGATATATCCGCATTTTGACACTGGCAATATTAGTCTCCTCTAATTGCAAATAGAATATGTTTGACTCTGGGCCCACTGAATACATTTCTTATTGACAATGCCTTTAAGAACCTAAAAATCAGATTTGTAGACTGTAAAGTTATCTTCACAGGTGCATAGTGTAGAAAACCACAGAAGTGACAACGCATCTTATGATACAAGGGAAAGAGTATTCTTACAGAATTACACGGTTTACACCATGCAACCTATGTTTTTGGATGTCTTTACCATTGTGTGCATCAAACAATTAAACCATAACAGATATTAGATTTATATCTAACTTGCATAACATTTGTTTAATAATTGCACTTAGTGTGCCAAAGTGTGCCATGAAAATGGACAGATGTCAAAATTTTTCCCTCCATAACATTCAATATGTGATCTCGTTCATCAGCGTTTAATACACATCAAGTACCACATGGTCTTATAAATTTGTACCAGGTTCTTTAAAAAAGAGTTATTAAAATAAATTAAAATCATGTTCTTTATTGACATTAGTCACCATGTAATATATCCTGAAAATCAACACAGGTTTGCATGTATCTGATAGGCGAGAAGAAAAACGTAACCAGAAGCAGTAAAATAAAAGATTGACAATGCACAAAATTATCCAAAACCATCGAAGTTGGTATTCAAAATGAAGGTCTGAGTGAGGCCTATCCAGCCATGCAACTGTCATTGTTCTAAGATGTTTATTGACAAAGATATGCTATACCGCGACTTCCGTTCTGAGAAAACCGCCAAGAAAGTTCTACTGCATTGTGCTCAAGGTAAACGTTTATCAATGTACCATAATAAACTTACATACATACATACAATTCTCATGAAATTTCTCAGGCATGTCCCTTGGGCCAACCACAGTACCAAAAAGAGGTACAGGGGTCTCCTCCAATTTTTTCATTTTTGAGGGGCACCAGCCACACCCTAGTATACAGTGTAATAAAACCTTGTGAGTGAGCCACACACTGGACATTATTTTACTCAGTGACTAGTCCTTCCTATTTTATTAAATGGATAATTAGACTTTTTGCGTATAATTTTTGAGGTATGAATCGTTCAGGTGACATCAAATATCATTTAAGTTGAATTTGACCACGTTTTGGTGAGCATTATTTTGGACAAGCCTTAGCTTACCATTTTTCTTATATGAATGAAGTGATCAGGCCACAAGTAAACAGCTGCAGTAACAATGTGGAGGCCTATAAACTTGACATGTGACCCAACATAGACAATGAGAACCAGCTGACTGCATTCGGCTGTCTAGCTGTTCAGCTGGGCAACCAACTAGAGATGGCTGGCTGACCAAGTAAGTGGTTGGCCGAGGTTGCCTACCATTTGAATACTTTTAAAATTGTAAACTTTGAGCACCAAAATGTTTATCTCATCACATCAGGGTTTCGGTCGGTGTGTCAAAAAATGTCCTAGCTTGGTCTGAAATAGTGGGTCTCTTCACAATTTGAAGGTCTCAGTTATACCAGTTTTTTTTCTTCACGACAATAACTGATTTTTTAAAAATGACATGTCAGAGCAGAAATTCTCCCTAAACTCTCATTGGGTGCATTTGACTGGTCACATAAGTCAGAAAAATCATCCTTCATCAAAGAAAATTAAATATTAAGTAGTTGTATCAAGCCACAAAGGAAAATGTAAAAATTAGAGCAACTTGATTGAAAGCTGACATTTCATCCAGGGTAGGGTAACTTTAACATTGTTGACATTTTATGTGAATAAAACCGTGCAAGTACCATTACCTTTCCTCTCCTTGTTAGATGGCAGTAAACGAACGGTCCTACAGAGAGACGGTGACCAAGGAGATGTTTGGCATAAAGCAACTGTACCTCTTCTGAGCAAAAGACCATTCTCAGTAATCTTAGAGCACTCAAGAGGATCCCGAAATGTTGAAACTGGATTGGCCATCGATGATATTGCTGTTACCAACCAGCAGTGTTGTAAGAAACTTTTTTTGTCTATTTTGAAGAACAGCTACCTCACCTGCATCCAGTAAACATTAAAAATAAATATTCAAGTTACCATAACATCATCCCTTTTAGCTTCGCGCCTGAATGTCTGTGGAACAAACATCTACAGGAGCAGAAAGAAAAGGGATTTACAGAGGGAAGAGTTGGAGACAGAAAAGAAAGAGAAAGAAGAAGTGGTGGAAAAAATCATAGGAGGACAAACATCAAGGAAAGGTAAAGACCATACATACAATCCGAAGATTTAAATATTTAGTGAATTTCATGTCTTTGACGATGTAGCTGAAAAATAGCCACCTAGCTGATTCGCAAATTGTAGTGTTGCAGGTAATATTTTGATGGCCTCGGCCTTGAATTCGGCTCGGATGCCAAATCCTTGGCCTTGCCTTGGTCTCGGATCTCCCAAACCGTGGCTACATCACTGGCAAATTGACGCAGAAAAATTCCAGTTTCTCGCATTGTAGCATTCAATAATGTGCAACTGTGGAATATCATTTTGTCATTTGTCATTGTTAAATATTTTATTTTGATTACATTTAATTGTTGAAGTTTGTTTTTAAACTGAATTGTGGAGAGATCCTTGAAATGCTCTTTTATGAACATTAAAGTAGCATGAAAGAATTTCGGGATATATTAGATATCGACGTTGATTTTTGTTGTGTGCCAATATCAATATCATTAACTCTTTTAAACTAGGCTTATCCTGAAGTAGAGGTGCAGCTCAAAAAAAATCTTTCAGCCTCCTGCCCGAATATCTGCATGTACCTTATGCTGTAGATAATTCAGGAGTTAGTATCAGTCATGAACTGTAGATCCATATTAGCACTCCATGTTCAAGATTGTAAATGGCTGTTATTTTAACAGGACCTGCTTACTGACACCAGTAAATCCAAATGTCTATTATTTTCTTGTTTTCAATTTGCAAACAGGCTTTGCCATGTCATTGATTGTTTTCTGTTGGTTTCTAATCTTCTTATTTAGATGAGTAATTGTTTATTGACACCTATGCTGCTAGATGTGCAATGAATCAACTGAATAAACCATAACTGACACAAAGAAATCATAAAAACATTCCTGAGTCAGTGACATCACAAGACCAAGTTGAATAGATTTTTCTGAAACTGTTTGGACTGCTAATCTGCAAAGAGCTATAAGTGTTTACTGTGTTGGAATATTTCTGGAAAATGGCAATTGTTATTAAAGTTACCCAACATGATAGGTCAGGTTTGGATCAAAAGTTTCTCAAATTTTTACATAATCTTGTCTAGCGTGCTTGTCTGACTGAGTGTGCAAAATTTCTTTACTGTAGGATTATTTTTTCTTGTTGAAATGATCTAACAAATACACTGAATCACCCCTGGATTTATTTCGGGTACGCACGGAAAAAAATCACTAATCTGCTTGCTTTCAACATTATGACGTCATCACCATTGTAAGAATTTGTTAACTTATAACAATATGCTGATAACAATGCTCATTGTGACGTCATCTATGATGGATGTGCTGGAGGTGGGAAGCACTATCAAGAAAAAGTAATGGATATAACTATATAATTTATGTAATCAAAGAAAGATTGAAAAAAATAGTTTTAAATATTAACGATCACAAGTTTATGTTACAATGTACAGAAAATCGCCCATATTTGGCAAAGAATTTTATCATTCAGGGCAACTTTAAGCGAGTGATAAATTAATGAAGTTTTCTTTGCAGCTGAATTTCCCTGGATTGTCCACATTAGAGTACCGCGAGCAGAAGCAGGAGAATATTATTGGGTAAGTAACTGTGCTTGTTTTACCTTTTAACAATCTTAGAATTTAAGTTTGAAACAGTTAAAATACCAAGGTCATCACAATTATCATAATCATGTACAGAAAAATACTGTGGCATTTCTAGTAACTAGAATCTGTTTGAGATATGAGTATTTATCTTCCCATTTACATTGTAACTTCAGTGTGGAGGCAGCATTATTGATGACGAGTGGATACTGACAGCAGCTCATTGCTTTGAAGACAAGGGGTAAGGGCAGTCTTCCATGGCTGGATTAATGTATTACTGATTAACGGACAGCCATACACACTCATAGACACTTTAATCAAGTTTTATTTGCAACTTGTCAACTGTTCATCAAATATCTTTCATAAACGCCTTGTCTTAACCAGTATAGTGCAACAACGTGGCAGCACTGTACATGTTGTACATGACTTCCTGTTTGATCAAAACATTGGCTTGGAGAAAGGACATGTTTCAGAAAAAGTCAATTCATATTAAATCAAATTGCTGTCAGCTGTATAAAACACATAGAACTGGTGAATTTAGTCACTGTGGACAAAGCCTATGCAAAGTGTAACCTTGAAACATCTTTGATATTTGATTAACAGCCTTCAAAGTTTCAATGTGAGTGGGCAAAAAATTCTGCGCTGACAGGGCCATAGGAGAATTTATATCTTATCTTTTCTAAGAATCTGTATCCTACGATTTGTCCTGTTAGCAATTCCAAATATAGATATATCCCATGCAATATAAATATATTCCATAAACAATTCCATGTGAATAAATGGATGCTCAAATTAGAAGTTCTTCGGCAAAAAATTCCTGGCTCTGTGAGCCTCTAACACATTTTCTTATGCTCTGACAATGTTAAAGGGGCCCTGTTACAAAATAACAAGCTGGATTATCGTGTTTAGCATTGTTTGGAATTGACTGTTTGTTGTAATCACCTGTTTCGAACCTCAGTTCAGGGGAGTGCAACTATGTCTCTTTGAATTCCATGTGGTTGTGGGACCATGACCAGATCATTGACAGTGTCATAAACATAGGGCAACCCTACCTTCAGGAACATATTATACAGTTATTGCCCAGCACCTCATGCAATATCAGTTTTTATGGCACCGAGGTGACTAATAATGCATTAGTGTGCAGCCCGAGTGCAATATTAGTCACTGAGGTGCCATAAAAATTGATATTGCACGAGGTGATGTGCAATAACTCTTATATCAGTTATTTTTTGTTTTTGCAAAAGCAAAGAAAAGGGCAGGAATTCTGATAGGTTTTTTTTTCTCTACAACTCAATTTGTGTTTCTTTTGATCTGCATGTTTAAAATGTAACTCATCAAAAATCAATAACTACATCACCCTCAATTTTTTTTACAATTTTGAAATCCACAGATGACACACTCGATGCTGGGTTTTCTTTGAATTTTTTTCTTCAAACTTTGACGTCGAATTACAACAGAGTCACTGAAAAAAGGGGAATAATGCTGTTTTTTTGGCCGTTTAATGTTTTTTTCTTATTAAACAAGTAGCATAACCAGTAGAAAAAATTTGATATCCATTTGGCCCTTTAATATAGGCATCCTTTGCCGCCACCATGCATAATCTTCCTATCTGTCTGCAGTACTGTGAAGGGCTTTTTTTAAACTAGAACTAAGAAACAAAACGTTTTTTGTGATCTTGTGTTGCTGCAAGACTCTATTTGTGTTTCTTTTGAACTACATACATATTTAAAATATATCTCAGAAATCGATGACTATTTCATCCACAAAAGCCATATATATTTTTATCACAGTATGACACATCCATGCATGGTAGTGAGCGCACATAGATGCTCATGTATGTGCAATTGCACATAATTACCTGTATATGTGTTCACGAACACCTGTGGACATGTAATCCAGTGCATGCATGGACCCGCATTCAGGAGCGAGCATGCGTGCATACATGTGCGGTCGTGGGTTTGCCATCCAACTCATGTTTGGACATGCTATATACAGCGCAGAGGTCAATATGCCTTGGAGCGCATGCTTGGACAGGCCATGGAGCTCATGTATGTATCACAATCATAGGAGCCCCTCTGAGCAGTGGCGTAGCTATGGACTCCATAGTATGGAGGTGGGGGGGGGGTCTGGGGAGGCATTTGCAACACACAATATTGCCAGGGTTTGTAAAACCAGGGAAAGGACATATTAGACTAATGTGTGCATATTATGGTACAGTTGCATGTACAGTTTATCAAAGTGATTACCATACCTTCTTCTAACTTCCTTCATTGAAGGTACAAAGATGGATCAGGCCCTCTTGCTTTTCAAACTCACACAACTGTTAGGAAAAATACATCATAAGCCTCTATTAGGGAGTGAATGGATTTACCCTTTTGGACGGATATACATGTATCATACTTTACGATCCTGTAACGGGGGATGACTTTGCTCGATCCTGTATATTTTACTTGACGGTGTTACGACTGATCCAAAAAAACATTTTTCCTATCTTTTCTTCCAATTTGTCTATATATTTACATCTATTATAACAGTTTCAGCTGATACATGTAATTCATATTGGCACAGCAATTTCATTGACCTATTGAACAAACAAGATTGATGTCTTATGTAGGCAGACACATTTAAATGCAGCTAGATATAATTTATCACGTAAAATAATCGTTTCAATGTCAATCTACAGAATCAACATTGATGATGCAGAAAGAGTGCGCATTTACCTTGGGGAACATAATATCGATCGCAAAGAAGTAGAAGAATCTCAATTTGTACTGATTCCTGAGAAAGTCATCATCCATCCGGACAGGAATAGTAATGGTATGTATCGTATACAGTTCCCTACCTAAGGTATCTTCCGTCAAGATAGAAATGGTTTGTATACTGTTCCCCAGATTAATTCTGATGATCAACCACTGCAGGAGTGTAGGTGAAGGATATTATGTACTGAACAACCCATTGATTTTTCCAAGCTGTTGTTTGCATTTACCCAACTTTGATCATTTTCATACAGTACTGCTTGTAAGTAAGTGAAACACATGATACTGTGCCATTGCATCAATGCTAAATATCCTTAGAAAAAATGGCCACCAATCCGCTTGTGGAAGCATGATATTCTCATCCAATGACAGGAAAACATATTGGGTCTTAAAGGCCAATATGTGAGGTACGGAGGGAACTATGGCAGCCCATGTTCTTTGCTGTAGTCGGAGTTAGGTATGGGTCAGAATCTTTGATAAGTAAGTGAACCATCCTTCCCTATTAAATAACGTTGAGCCATTGTTACCTGCATACCTCACATATTGGCCTTTCAGACCCAACATAATAAACCAGGTCCCAACATGTTTTCCTGTCATTGGATGAGAATTCATTCTTCCACAAGCAGATTGGTTGAGGATGTTTAGCATTGTTGCAATGGCACAATATCATTTGTTTCACTTATTTACAGATGGCACTGCAGCTGTGTGTTTTTTGAAAACTTCGTTTTGCAGTTAAAACGTGACATCATCTGTGAATGTGATTGGTCTCATCTTCAACTTGTGAGACTCAGTTTAAAGTTTGACACCACAGTTTATGACAAAGGAATTTAATACTTGTAGGCAATGTTATTGTCTTAGCCATGTGTTACACCTCACAAAAGAGTCTCACTGAGGTTTATTCACGATTGACCATATGGCCAAATGTACAGATTAACAACTTTAGGTGTTGCCAACAGCCTGATCACTCCCCAACATCAATGCTTTTCTTTTGTATTTGACCACTTCTGACTCAGACGCCTCACTCACCAGCAAGTGGTCAAAGGCAATCCTACTCTTGGAGAAATAGTTCCCTTTTGGCCTACATATTAATGCAGAATTATGAGCTCAAAAAGGCATAACAAATTTATGTGCAGTAACAACTAATAGTCTAATTCAAAATGCATATTCATGAAATAAGAGAAAGATGAAAGGCCAATTAAAAAGACAACTTACATTCATTTTAAAGTCTGATAACATTGTTTGGATTAGATGTGCAATGGAGCAAAACTCCAAACAATTATATTGTTTTGTAAGCGTTACTTGGTGTATCACACCAATTCTGACAGTTTTGTTAGATAATCAAAATAAGATCAACTGAGGTATACTTTATTCATTTATGTGAAAGCCAACCAGAATGTAAAGTAACATTTGAAAGAAGATGAGAGTTTAATATTATGTTTAATTGAAAAAAGAAAAGATCGACAGATAGAAAGATAGATAGATAGACAGATGGATATAATAGGTTGGGTGGCTGAGTGCTTAAAAGGTGCCAACCTGCTCCTCTGAGGGTCTTTGCCTGTATTGGTTCGAACCCGGGGTGGGGAACCCTGCATTTTTAGTGAGCCTTCATGAGCAAATTCCCAGCTGAATGTTGTTCTGATGAGACGTTAAATTGGCAGTCCCTTGTATCAGTGTCTGTGCTGGGCAAGTAAAAGATCCCTCACATAGGGTAAATGTGTAACATGTTGAGGACTCCTGCTCTCTGTCCCATCTCATCAATCAACCCTCATGAGTGCCCAGAAGTGGGCTTAGAGGACTGCAGTTACCATATTTATCTGTCTATCTATCTATAATAGATATGATAGATATGCTAGATAGATATTGAAAATAGATATTATATATAGGTATATATAGATGGATAGGTAGATAGATAGATGAATGGATATGATAGATGGATAGACAGACAGATGATTGAAAAAATGAAAGATTGATTATAAATGATTGATTGATGTGCTGGTAGAGACCATTTAATATCCACGAGGGGGGGGGGGGGTGAAACCTTTTTTTTAAATAAATTTTTTGTGAGATAAATACTTTTTTTGTGCAAAATTTTGCTGATTTTGTAAATGAAATCCGGGGACGTTGCAGGCTTAATATAAATAATTATTAGTGCCGCGTAAAATAAAACTCCAAATCCCCCTCACATCATCTAGTGCAATGTGAATATGAACATGTGTTTGGAATGTTCAGTGGCATATTTAGGGGGGCCATTGGGTCATGCCCCCACCCGCCGAACCAAAATTAACATTGGAAAGATAGGATAAGCCGCGGAGCACCCGTATTCACCCCACATATGGGCCCCCCAGGCCATTTCTAGATACGCCCCTGGGAATGTTATGGCTTCTGGGAGAATAAAGTGTGTATATATATAAAGTGTGTCAGCTCGATACAGATTTGTGGGAAGTCATTTTTCCGAAATGGACTAGTTAATCAGAAACATAAATTTAGTAAAAATCCATTGCCCCAAACTGAAAATGCATCGGACCTTTTGGCGTTGCCAAGATTATCTGAAATTTAAGAAACACCTCTCCCCCCCCTGACTAGTTTCTTGCTGTCTTCTTGATCCCTTACATAAAATTTGCATGTGATGGCAGATAAATTTGAAAAGGCATTTTACAGGGAGGGGGATGGCTAAATACCAATGTCAGTGACACTTCACTTCTCTTCAACAGTTTACATAAGGCCTGGACCTAGTCCTTTAGTTTGCAATTCAAGTGAAAGTTCTCATGTTGCTTGCACTCTCTCCAGGTTGCTACTGTTGTAGACTTCTGCGGGACTACTTGTGGTCAAAAACAAAAGAGAGTTTTGGAAGAGTTGTCAAATACAATAGAATTGCAATAACTGTGACACAGCTTCAAAAGGTGTCTGGCCATATGGCCAATCGCGAATAAACCTCAATGATTTATTTGCTTGTGGTACTGTCTACAAGTGGACTGCTCTTGCATAGCCACAGATCAGAACATATGCTGTCTTGTGTTGCCACCTAGTGACTAGTGTGCCATTCCGCGAGCTCCTGCGAGTGTGTGTTGATGGCCTTGTCTACTTCCTTAGAGAATTTGATTGCCGAGTCTGACTCTGGTGTACATCAATGTTGGATAGAAATTGTGTGAATGTGCAATGAAATTGGAACTATTTCTTGGGACAGCAATGCTGTAGCATAGGAAATCAACTTTTGTGCCAGGTGGCAGCAGCATGCAGTTCTCAGTTTAACCAGACTGCTTGTGGTAGGAAAACGATAAAGAGGTAAAGTAGAAATATATAGAAATCAATGGAGCAAGGAGACCCCCAAAAGGCAAATTGTTGCCACAATTATAATTATCAGGTGGCCATCTCTCTTTGTATTAAGTAAGGTCTGAAATTACAAACTATAATATGATTTGGATATAGTACAACACTTTAAATAGAAATAAATGGAAATAAGGATTACACTTGATTGAGAATTGAACAACATTTTTACAATTTCTAAGCTATCATTCCGCTCAGAAGATACAATTTTTGAAATAAAATTATCACATCCAACATCATGGTGTGACAGGAGCCAGTTGTACCGAGAGCTTTATATCAGGACTTTTCCCTAAGTGAAAACATGCACTGTCGAATTTGAAATGTTGAGTCAGCTTAAATGATTGAATGAGATGGTTGCACAATCTGTTTGAGCTAATACAGCTTGTTGTTTTAAGTTATTTTCTAGAAGGTCAGCCAATTTGGCTCAAAGGAATTGTGCAACCATCTCACTCAATCATTTAAGCTGACTCAAAATTCAAATTTTACAGTATATTATCACATAATATATTGATTTTTCTTGTTCAAATTTTATGCTATATTATCACATAATATATTGATTATTCTAATTCAAATATTATGCTACATTATCACATAATATGTCGATTATTCTAATTCTAATTTTACGCTATATTATCACATAATATATTGATTATTCTAATTCAAATTTTACAGTATATTACCACATAATATATTGATTATTCTAATGCAAATTTTACAGTATATTACCACATAATATATTGATTATTCTAATTCATATTTTACAGTATATCATCACATAATATATTGATTATTCTAATTCAAATTTTACAGTATATTACCACATAATATATTGATTATTTTAATGCAAATTTTACAGTATATTACCACATAATATATTGATTATTCTAATTCAAATTTTACAGTATATTATCACATAATATATTGATTATTCTAATTCAAATTTTACAGTATATTGCCACATAATATATTGATTATTCTAATTCAAATTTTACAGTATATTATCACATAATATATTGATTATTCTAATTCAAATTTTACAGTATATTATCACATGATATATTGATTTTTCTAGTAAGAGGACTGGCTGGCCGACAAAATGACTTGACCCTCCTCAAACTGAAATATAAGCTAACCTTCACAGACAGCGTTAATGCCGTCTGTCTTCCGGACAGCAGTTTTCTCGATGGAACAAGCTGTATTGTTGCTGGATGGGGAAAGGACGAGACAGGAAGTGAGTACTACAAATGGATACTTCGCATTGGACAGAGGTCCTTACTATGTTTTGTTTTTTTCTTAACTTTCTGTTAATTCCTCATTGCTGATTCCTTAATCTGTTCCTCACTTGTTGATGAGAGCTACCAGACATTTCACAAAGTCACACATAAGAGTTAATAATTAACACACCTTAATTCTACAAATTAGATTTTACTCGCCAAGTGCTAAAATCTGTGTGCTATAACTGTTGTTGCAGAAAATAATACACAACTTCATCACTTGACCAAGGTCATTCAGAGCGACAGCAGTTGTACGTACAACATTACTGAGGACATGATCTGCGCTATTGCGCCCTCTGGTGTAAGTGACGTGTGCAAAGGAGACTCCGGAGGCCCTCTGGTGTGTAAAAGATCCGATCGATATGAACTCGCAGGAACGGTGTCTTTCGGCAGTCCATGTGATAACAAGGATAGGACATCAGGAGTTTATGCTGACATCTACTACTTCATGCCATGGATTATTTCTACCATTGATTATGATTGAACTCACCATGATAACTTTTAAATTCGAAAAACAGACAGCTTTGAATGTTAGCACCCTGCTATAAACATTAAACAGTGTAGTGTATAAACATTAAACATCAAATTTATGTCTTGACATAACCTATTGCCTATTGCAAAATGTAGAACCATTATTCAAATGTGGGTTCTTTATATATACCATCAAGAACCTTTTGCTTTAAGAGTGTACCTTGATATTGAGTAAAGTTTGACAAACAAATAAACCAGAACTAAAATAGAACACAACTTGTCCTGTGATGTGTTCCCCCAGTGTTATTGGCCTAATGCTTTTTAAACACCAAAGGCATATTATCTTGACAAATTCTGCACAATGCTGACTTTAGCAGCCAAATTTGATTGATGCTCTTAGATGCTAAATGAAGTTTTATCTCAAGAGAATAAACGCCAAGGACATGAGACAGCAAGGAACAACCACAGCTTTGAAAAATTTTTTCAGACCATCCATATCGAAGCAATGTTTTTTTTGTTTTACTGCTCCTGAATAGTTCTGTTGAAAGAATGCAATAGAATAATTGCCGGCCATGTTACATTCTGGTAGGGGAGACAAGAATTCCTGATCATCTAAGGCATTGGTTTTCCCATTGGTGTTCACATTGGTTTTCCCACATTGCTTCATTGCAGCACTGAATTGCCATCTCAGTACATTGTCAAAAGCATATGGTTACCCTGTAAAATTGAATTTTGAGTCAGCTTAAATCATGAGATATTGGCACAATTCATTAGCTGACATAGGTTGTTGTTCAAAGTTATGACCACGTATAGATTACCATAAATTAAAACAACAAGCTATGTAAGGTCACATGTATATATTTTTCATTATTTGGCATGTTCACGAATTCGTGGAGGTGTAAAAACGAGCATGTACGAATTTGTGGATGTGTAAAAACGAGCATAAGTGCTCGTGTATATGTAATAACTAACACTCGTGAATGTGCTTTATTTTTCATTCGTGTATCTGCTAGCACTAGCACTCGTGGAAGTGCTATATCATCAGAATTTAGTGTTAAAATTAGGTTTAGAGTAGGTTTGAGTTTAGTATGTTCGTTATTACACAGGTCTATACAAATTCGTGAATGACAATATTTGACACTTATACGAATGCCAAATTCGTGTACATGTTCGTTTTTGCAGGTTCAAAAATTCGTCCACATGCAAATATTGAAAAATATATACCTCAAGGTCAAACAAATTGTAGGCCTACAACCATCTCACTCAATAATTTACAGTCCTTGTCATACTTACGTGGAATCTCAAGTTCTTTTCTGTGCTGTTGAACTGTGATGTCAGAGATGACACTATTCTAGCATTGCAATATATATTTAAATTAACTTCAAGCTGTGATGTCATTTTAAACTGGGCCAGATTCCCCAGCTTCTAGCCAATGCGAATCCACCAAACTGAGAATCACAGTTTCAACTCAGAGTCAGAGTGAAAATTGGGTCTGGGAAAACCCATACAAGTTTGACATCACAGCCTCTCAGCCAATGGGCTTCCATAAAAAATATACAAAACATAAGCCATGTATTTACAAACAAATTGTCAAAGCCTTCTGTTTATACCATCTTCCCCCAAAGTTTAAAGCTGTAAGTTAGCAAGTTTGTGGATTAATCAAACAACTCTGTGGGGATTAAAACAGTTGTCTACTGTGAATGCTCACAAAGCTGCCATTTGGTAGGATTAGACTGGTGATTGCTGTGATAAATCACTGGGATCACAAATTTAATGCTCCCTTCAATATAGT